>JANCMC010041131.1:0-24540 GCA_024363005.1 Charaxes varanes
TTAACTTAGGTCTTTTAAAACACTTGTGAAAGTCCTTTATATATTTTTTTTAAATAATCTATACTAATACATAAAGCTAGGCACTTCGGTGCCTGCTGTCTGCTCGTCTGCCCTCTTGTAACATAAAAAAAAAAATTAAGTCTGTTTTAAGTCCACCATTCGATTAATAAACTATCGAAGCTTCTCGCAAACTTTTAAATAATTCAATGTTATCTTCTTTACCTTGTACCAGACACATCTTTAACTTTATATTTTACGGCCCTGGGGTGAACTTGAATATACATTTTCTTAAATTCTAGTACTTTCACACCTTAAATATTAAAAGATAGATACACTTTTAAAATTATGATTATCTAGCTTTTACCAGCGACTTTGTTCGCGCGGAATTCAATATTTTTTTTTTACATGAGTCCTCTTTTACTATCCCTCGGCAAACAATCGCTCATGGCCAAATACACCATCAGAAAGTTGCAGATTTGTTGCTGGCCTTTGAATAATAATTATGTTCTTTTTAGGGTTCCGTAACACTATAGTTTCTCTCTGTGCTTTCGTTGGTCCGTTTGTCCGCCCGCACGGTCCCCACCCTTAAGTTTCAAAACTATTAGATGCAAATATCAAATTTTTTTTGTTGATAGGACATGCTAAAAACTCATTAGGAAAACTATTATAGCGAAATCGGAAAACTTTTGAAGTTTTTTATCGAATAATTTATACTAATTATAAAAAAGGGTTTTTAAACTCACAGACTGACACTGTTATGTCGGGATTACTTCTTATAATTAGTATGAATTCCGCTCACGAATGTCTAAGTTCTAGAATAATTTATAGATAGCGTGTCAGATACGAAACCCTTCTGTATAAACGCATCTTGACACGCTCTTGGCTACTTTTTTTATTTTTAATGTCCCTTAGTTCTATCAATTCGAAACCAAGGGACCAAAGAAAAAGACCAGAGAGAGAGATCTCATGATCACTTTTCTTTATGTAACGCACAGATGAAAAGAAAATTTAAATGTGTAAGATTTACACTTCCTCATGTTTAAAAGGGAGACACTACCGTAATGCTTCATAATGAGGAACTGGAACTGGCAAATACAACAGTTTTTTTAGGAATAACGTTAGATGCTAAGCTTCGTATAAGAAATCTACCGAATATGCTTAGTTCTACCGTTTATGCAGTCAAGAAAATACGCCCACTAACTTATATTGAAACCGATAGGCTTGGTGTATTCTAGGAAGACTTTGAATGATGCTTTGGAATAAATCCACTATCATCCTCAGCCCGATTTAGTCCAGTGCTGGACTACGGCCTCTTCATGAGCACGCCATGTACTTCTGCTGTTTGCCGAGTGCATCCATTTCCTGCCCGCTCCCTTTACAATGTCACACCATTATGCTGGTGGTCTGCCGATGCTTCTGTGTCATGTGCCCGGTGGCCACTCCGATATTTCTCGCCCCCAACATCTACGATCCCCTTCGACATACTTGTGTTGGAATAAATTTCTCTAACCAAATCTGATTTTTTGTAAAATGGTGAAAACAAAAAAAAATACCCACTGAGTTTCTTGAGGGTTCTTCTCGCTACGGGACGCATCGGAATCCTTGTAAACTTAGGTCTAAGCCGAATTTTTTATCATCAAAACAACATCTTAAAAAAAAATTTGCCAAAAAAATAACTTACAGAAGTGTTTGCGAAAAACCTAATTGAATAAACGAATTTCGAATTTGAATTTCAACAGATGATTTCCATTTCAGTTTATATGTACTGTAGAACAAAGTTGTACCTGCATATTCGGTAAGAAATTTCCTCCACACTATAATTTATAGCCAACAAAGTTGCATCCGTAAGTAATGAGAAAAGTTTATACACCTCCTGGGTGTATGTTGTTTTGTTATATATCTTACTTTCGAAATTATCATGGGTATTACCAACTTGAAAGAGTGGGCGATGTTCGGCAATAAATACACACATAGCGCACAAACACGTGATATGTTTTACTAGGAACTATTTCAAGATTATATTTATTTTTAGGGTTCCGTAGTACTACAAAGAACCCTTGTAATTTCTTTGTTGTTTGTAAGTTATTTGACAAATACGTTCATAGCGTATCGGATACGGAACCCTTCTATATAAGTGTGTCTTGACACGCTCTTGGCCATTTTTTTATAGTATTATTTAAATCTTGATACTAAAAACTCAAACTGAATTTAAGAAAAAAAAACTAAAAAAACACAAACAAATACCCCGCGTGTACAATTTTCCATTTGAAATCCATTTTAAGGAACAATAGTTATATATAATATATATATTATGTATTAAGCTAGCTGTGTCCCGCGATTTCACCCGTGCAAAATTAAACCGGCCCTATCGAAAAATTCGTTTTTAGCAAATTGCTACTTAGTATAAACTACCTCCTTGTCAAATTTTATCTTACGTCCCGCAGTTTTCGAGATTTCGTGTTAGGTGACCATTCGCTTTTATATAGATTAGTCCGACACGTTCTTGGTTCTTCGTTAAAAGTATAACCAAAAAGTCTAATTTTCGTTGTTAGTTTTTGCCATAACACTAAAAACACCCTTAGATTGACATTTCTCCCTATTACACAGTGTAATCTAAAGTATTTTTTAATTAGAGAAAGCGCGACGCTTGTAGCCGCATTGGGCCGTCGCATCCGGGTACCAGGACCTCTTTCTCACATAAGATCGGCGTGAACCTCGTATTCATTCGCGGATTAAAGCAAAGTAGTTTAGTTTCTCATACATGTCATGGATTTCCGCAAAGTAACGCCTAATTCTATCAATTATATAATTTAGCTGTTTGCAGCGCTTTACTGTAAAGTTGGAAATTTGGGGTTACAACAACTTACTTGTGAAGTATCGAAATATCGGTTGACTTAGTAATTAACTTACTTTGTGAAACTGGATTATTATATATTAGGACATTATCTCAGATCAAAGAGATACTTATTGTAAAAAGATAATTAATTTGAATTTCTAATCTTTGTTTCAGAAATTTTTAATTTTTGGAATATGGTGTGAAGGACCAAGACTATTCAATCCGCGCCCATCTCTCAGTATGATTTATAGTTATTAAGCGAGGCACGATTGAATTACTTACGTCGATACGGCTCTCGGACACTAAATTGCACTATTAGAGCCGTCAAATGCCTTAATAGTAATTAAAAACCCTGCTATTACAACATTTATTACTTTACTACGATTGATTGCTAATTAATTAATGTTTACAAAGAATAAACCGGGGTGTATACTATTATTTTGAAGAATAAAAATATATAATATTTTTAAAAGGCATCCATGTTACCCATTCTATGGATACTGAAAATATATGGTAGTCGAAATTCGGCTACAAATCTTTAGATTGCGAATTCTCTAAGCATATTTAAATCTATATGCAAAATTTCAATTCTCTACAATATTTGGCAAATAATATTTTTTATCGTCGTCATGACTACGCTTTGACATAATCTTGTAGTAAAATGTATACGTGTGTGTGTAAATCGTTTGGCATTGGTGTGCGTAAGTTTATATTTAAATTATTCAATACATTTATAACGCATATTTTATAAAAATATTAGCATTCGCACACTATCCATATAAATTATACCTGTGTCACATATCTTACTCTGCTCTAGCAATCTTTTATGAAGTGGAACTGAAAGTATTTGTTTCACGTATAATTATATAGTTGGAGACAACAGATTTCAATCTGTTTATACGTCCTAATAGGTGTATCGCTTTGTCATTGCTAACAGTCATTAACGACTGTATGCAAATCTATAAGTTTCCATTATTAGTGTCTGTAATTAGAATCGTGTCACCATCGCCTTTAGATTCTCTACTTTCTTCAAGGTATACCTGTTTTGAATGACGATTGTACAAGTCTTTATCTATGGCACACGGAACGGGTTAAAGCTGACTTAAAATAGTACAATCCAGTTTTCGAAATCTTCTACATTTTTAAGCAAAAGAAAATATCATGACAATATTTACTCATGTTCTTCTTATCCTTGTCTCCTTTATTCTGCAGTCCATAATTTGAATTATAAAAGTAGATGTATTGACTTATCTTCAGTAAAAGACTCATTGTAATCTGTGTTAAATATCCATCAGTATTGCCACCATGATAATCGTGACATACCTCAAGGTGTTTGTAAATTTTTGTCCTTGAGGGCTACAAAGTTCTACAAAATTTGCGCAGCTACAGATAGTCCCCGGACACACTACATGATCAATGAAATGATCATTCAAATGAAGCTATGTCTGGCTTCAACATAAGGCGAATGTTACTGGTCGGTCACAATGGCGACGTTAGTGACACATAGCGATAGCAGTGCTGTCGTCATTGTTATCAGTATGATGAACTACTATTGGTCGTTATTATGGCGGCAATATTATTGAAACAGTGGGTGCCTATTTAATGCTGGAGCCAGACATAGCTTCATTTGAATGATCATATCAATGATCATGTAGAGTAGCTGGGGACTTTGTGTAACTGCACACAGTTTTGTAGTACTTTGTAAACTTCAAGGGCAAAAATGTACAAACACTTTGAGCTATGTCTGGCTCCGGCATAAGGAATGTATAAAATATATTCGGGCATATTTACTTAGGTCCTTGAGACTAATATCATCTATATTAGAATCAAGTCCGTGCATCGCTTAATTATTAATAGTACATATAGATGAAGGAGTCATACGTGGAGGTAGATCGTGCTGCACAACGAGGTAAGGGAGGACATAATGGAGTCAGCATCGCGAGACTGAATATCATGGGTTATTAGCAGGCGTCTCTAGGCTAAGGCGCTTAACATCAGACGAAAGTCCTTTTTTTTGACACCTTGCTTATGTAAATAAAATGTGTAAATACAAAAGCAAATATTGTGGAATGCCCCCAAGTCGTTGACCCGCAGTACAAGATATTATTGCGTTGCGGTTACAAATTGCGCGAGCGCAAAAACCGTGATAGATATATGATTACATCCAAATGGTCCAGATGGATGTCTTTTCTGCGGTGAATGTTTTAAAGTATTAGTTGTACAGAAGAGATGTGTTTACTCCGAAGAGATGTGAAACTATCTTCTGCACCCCACAGAAGATCATTGCGAAGCAGTGCTGTATGTTAATGCTGGTGATTTTGAATGCCTATTTTAAGGCTTTTTAAAAATAATAATAATATTAGGGATGCTTTGAATGAATCTAGATAAATTTTTAGAGGGTGGTATAAGGTTGAAATTCATAAAAACGTCAGAGCTTTTTTTAAAAGAATATTAGGAATACTTTTTAGGTATGTCTAATATTCCGTTTCCCCTTCTACTAAGCTAAAAGCTGTTATTAGGAGTGGCTGCGACAATACCCCAACGGCGGTGGGGTTTGAACCGGGTACCTTGCGGATTTCAGTCCATACCTCAACGCAACGCATTATTGACAATACGAGCTTACCAAAATATAATCTTTTTAGGGTTCCGTACAAAAAACGGAGTAAAGAAACCCTTATAGGTTCACTTCGTTGTCTGTCTGTCTGTCAAGACATCTATTCTCAGTAATAAGCAGTGCTGTAAAGTTGAAATTAATACCAAAAACTGAAATGTTTGCGGTTTGTTGAAGCTGTAAAACAAAACAACTCTCTAAGTGTACGCAATCTAAAGTTCTGGCTGATATGTTACATTTTCCATACATTTTTGTAAATATAAAGGGAACCAAAACCTACAGGGTACTTTCCGTTGATCTAGAACCATGAAATTTGCCAAAAAGCTATATCTTGTAACTGTCTGTCTGTCAGTAAAGACCCTTTTTCTCAGAACTCTTTAAGTATACCTATTACCCAATCAAAAGATATGGCCATTTACATCGCATTTCCAATACTGGTATATTTGATAAGGGAAACAAAACCTAAAGGAACTTTCCATTGATCTACAATCTTGCGATTTGGCAAGTTCCGAAAACAGTAAATTTGTAGTCCCATTACAACAAACATTGCGGTGACTTTCTCACATTAAAAGAAATTTTCTGAAATGTATTAATCTTACAATAACTTGGTAAAGAATTACATGATAGTATGGAACCCTTAGGGCGTCAGCCAGATTTTAATTTTTCTGTTTTTTTGCACCTAGTCTACTTAATTCAATAGATCCCCACAACGCTTTAGTAACTACAAATTTCATATCATTTCCTCCCCTACCACTACTTTACTTTTTCATTTTTTTTAAAGAAAATTATAATATATGTATGTATTTAATTATCTTCATAAGCATTTGCTGCCTTTAAGGAATATTAAAAAGAAAAAAATTTCGCGTCATTATGGATATAGATTCATTTTTATGAATAGATATACCCAATGTATAACGTATAAGGTGCAAATTCAAATATTCGTTAACAATTTTATATAGGTTTTTTACGCGTTTTTGTTTCACGCGTTATTAACTGGATGGAATTATGCATTACCCATACAAATTTCATTGAGTTTCATGAACATACGGTCGAATTGAAGATCTCTCTTTTCTGTCAGGGGTAGATATTCTTTTTATCTGTCCAATATATAGTTAGATCCACTACGGGTACGCTACCACAGAATATAGCTACTATTGTCACTCCCCCTTTCCCTGTAGCGACCGTGATACTAGTATTCGCATCTTTTTCCTCCTTTCCGTCTACCTTTATATCCTTTTATTTCATCCTTTCCTTTACTCCTACCTAATTATTTAATTAGAGGTAGCGCCACGCTTGTAGCCGAATTGGGCCGACGCGTCCGGGGAACAGTACCTTTTTCTCACTTAATATCGGCGTGAAGTGGCGGCAATACTGCCACGTCAAGGAATGGTATTGCTATCGCGTTTCGTTCGGCTTGTGAGCGTTCCCGGTGGCCGAAACCCCTCTTTAACCACCGGCAACGCATCTGCGAGCCTTCTAGCGGTGCAGATGCCCATGGTTGTCGGTAATCACTTGGTTTGCCCCTCGTAATATAAAAAAAAATTAAAGCTAAATCCGAATCCGTCCAGCAGTTTCAGAGGATTTTCAATGCCTTGTCGATTTTTATACGTAGAGATAATAAATTTATTTTTTCAGACATGCGAGTTCATTCAAGCCCACGACTACTGCAATGGTGTGATTGCGATTTTCGATTACACGGAAACCAGTGTTTTTGAAATTATAAAAGCCCTGAACGTAATCGACATACGGAATGTCATGACAATTATTATAGTAAGTATAGAGTTTTTTGTCCACTTCTAGAAGTCATCATCAAGCTTGGATCATCATATTTTCACGTCGACGGCCCTCAGCCAGTGAAAAAGAGTACAGTTCTTTTAAACTGAAGGAGAAGAGACGAATTGGATATTCGTTCACCACGTGAGGAAGAGACTGGTCTGGTGCTCCGCAATCAGACTATGGTGAATATTTTAGACTCTACGAGTACTACATCTTGATTTATCTGCCCTGGCTATTCGATCCATAGGATTCTGGTCTCCATAGACATTGGGGCATAGCCAAGAGCAGGAAAAAAAGAAAAATGTTTCATCATTTACATAGATAATAAAAATATCCGTTAGTACCCTTAATGGCCCGAGATCTCAGGGCGTAAGACATAACTAACTTTCTGGAGGTTGAAACCTCAGGTTCTGGCTATAATCTCATGTACTTATTGGCACCTGCATATTTATAATGTTGTAAATGCAACCAGCGTGCAGGTACCATATGAGAAAGGTGACTAAAAATGAGATCGGCTTCAAAGTTACAGTCAAACTGTCTTTATTGAAATTGGTGTCTTTTTTAGGGGACCGTAGTACTACAAGACACCTTTATAGTTTAACTTGGTCCGTCCGTTTGTGCACTCGCAAGGTGGTCCCCCCTTGCGAGTGCGAAGGCTGTAGGCTACATATCATCACGCCAGAGGACAATGCCCATTCATGGTACAGCTTTTTCTCATGCGTCCAGATAAAAGTAATACGCAAATTAATTTCTTTATTTTTGGAGCTATCTCGAATTCTATAAAATTAATTTGTGCCGGGGCTATTTAAAAAAAATAAAAAGACAAACTTTCGCGTATTCATTATCCGTTTAAAAGTGACATAACACTTTATAAATGCAAAAAAGTGTTGCCATTAAAAATATGTGCATGATTTAATCGAGGTGGGAATCGAACCCACGACCCCCGGAGCAGAAGACAGGGTCACTGCCCACTGCGCCAACGGGCCAGCCAAAGAGGTAGTAGATATTTCTCTTCCTATATCGATAATTTTTTAGTAAAGTGTCGTCCTTTCTTATGAAAACGACTAAAGAACGCTCTGTCTTTCCAGACCATTAAAATATGGGAATTATTAAGGCTAGACAAAATAGTTACATTCTAGGTAAGCGCCTCACATTCTAGACTGCATCAATACTTAACACCAGGTGCGATTGCAGTCAAGCGCATGCCTGTCTGACATAACAAAAGCTAGCTAGGCCTTTGAGCTTTTACAAAAGCCACTACCTATGCAGTGAATTCAAATTCTACCTTAACACGGTTACATATTTCACGTCGTGCCTATTGTTTTGCCTTGACCTTGCGTCGAGTTAGCATACTGCATTTGCATGGAAGATTTATTTCCTCATGAATGTTCTAGGTTCACGTGAATAATGTGCAAAAGATTAGTCGTACATTATGTACGGCTAATCTTTTATATAGTCTATATACAGGACTATATGACACACGGATGTCTGCTTCTAAGGTAGATAACTTAATGCCAGTGATACAGGTAACAGGCGTCTGTAGTCTGTTATACACAAATATTTTTTGTAGAAATATATAAATACATACATATAGATAATACACCCAGACTCGAGGCGGGAATCGAACCCACGACCCCCGGAGCGGATAGGGTCACTGGCCACTGCGCCATCGGGCCAATCAAATACAAGTTTAATTAATAAAGGAACTTATTTATGGTCCTATTTCGAAAACATGTATTTTACACTTTAACTTAATGTTGTTACAATACCGATACTAATAAAACAAATAAATATCTGTTCCTTTACCTTTTTAGGGTTCCGTACCTCGAAGGAAAAAAAGGAATCTTTATAGGATCAATTCGTTGTCCTTCTGTCCGCATGTCTGTCTGTCAAGACCCTTTTACTCAGGAACTCGTTAAGGACCCCGGACGGGTTGACACTACTCGGGTAATCCCGATATATCTAAACGCGAGTTTAAAGAGCCGGTATTTATACTAATATAAAACCTGAAGAGTTTGTTTGTTTGCTTGCTTAAACGCGCTAATCTCAGGAGCTACTGGTCCGATTTGAAAAATTCTTTCATTTCGATAGCCCATTTCTCAAGGAAGACTGTATACCATCACGCTAAAATTGAATCTATTTTTCTACCTAATTATACGCGGACGAATTCGCGGAAACAACTAGTTATATATAACTACGAATTCCGCTCACGGAAGTCTAAACTATAACGCGATAAAAATAAATTAAATCTATTTTTATGTACCAGTAAATAAACGTGGTATTACAATCGATTATATAATAACTATGCAATGTATATAACTATGCATGTACTATCATACTCGTACATATAAACCAACCTTTTAAAACACTCTGTTTATTGGTGAAAAGTGCTTTAAAATCGGTCGAATAGTTTTAGAGATTTCAGCGTACAAGAACGGGAAGAAACTTTGTTATAAACTATGTGAGAAAGTTGCTTCTTATTATCAGGTAGTTTAAATGATTGTTTATCACCTTACATAAACAGAAAACAACAAAAGTCTATGGAAAGCGCATTATATAAATTGTCCCGCTATTGACGTCTGGATTTATTTACGGGATAAACCTTTCTCTTTTTATTTCCTTTGTTATAACAGTTCGTTTGTTTACTTGGAACAAGCACGCAAATTCCAACAATGTTGCTTTTATATTTTTGATATTACGCTTTAGTGCACCTTTATTATAAGTTATAGAGGCTTTAAAGGCATATTTAATTCGGGTCTATATATACAGTAAAGCTCCGTGGAATACAGAGGATTAAGACTCTCCAACTGTGACTTTTAATAGACTATAATTTTGCTTTTCCTGACAGGCAATGCTCTGGCTTGTACCTGTGTACTCGGGAATAAAATTTTCAGATGGAAATTTTATTTTCGACGAACTTTTAATAACAGTTCTTTTAGTTTATATAATTGGAAATTTAAATTAATAGATACTATCTCCTCTTCGAAATACATGGATTTTTAAAAAAGGTAAGGATGAATTATAAAATTTATGTCAATTGGTAGCTGTGTCCCGCAACTTCTTCCGTGAAAAATTCCATCTTTGTACGTCCAGCGGTTTTCGACATTTCGATTATACACACATATAGAATAGTAGATGTGAAACCCTTCAAGAAAAGCAAAAAAAAACGGCTACTTTTTGAGATGCTTTAGTCACTGGGCCATGCAGCTTATATAAAAAAAAAAACGTGTTACTTACTAATCTCGCTATTCATCTACTTCTGATTTCGGATTAAGATATAAATCGGATACAGTACTTTTCTAACCTGCGATAGGGTCGTTTGTTCTGGGTCGGAGCGTTCTTCGAGCACGGTGTCCAGTTCCAGGGTAGGAGGCGGTCGTGGGGAGCGGATCAGACTGACTGCACGAGGTCTGCTCTTGACTGGAGATAGTCTAACGACTGACAGCTCGCCACGATCAAGCTCGCAGTTACGGCGTCTAGCACGCTCTCTATACAAACAGGTTTGATTATTTTCCAGGAAAAATATACCTTAATACAGAACTAGCTGTTTACATTATACTGTGGTTTCACAGAAGAAATGTTGAGTGAAAAATTGGAACCCTAAAAGGATCAGAAAAAGGGTCACATTTGAGGGGGGGTGCTCCAGGGGTTGCGTCCCGCGGTGCGGGGGGGGGGGGGGGGGGAGTCGAGGGGGAGATTGGGGGCCAGTGGGCGGTGGGGGGGGGGGGCTCAAAAGTTTTGTGACGTCCCATGTCAAAATTAAAAGGATTAAAAAAAAACTGCTGCTTTGTTTTAATTTTTTAAAATGCTTACATAAAATTGGAAAATTTGTGACGTCACACTAAGGGGGGTATAGAAAGTGTGACTGTGCGAAGGGGGAGGCGTTTAGAAATCGTAAAATTCGTATGACGTCATTTACGGAGGACCCCTTAGTATTTAAAAGTATACTAGCATTAAGGGGGCAGCATATAGAAGCATTGTAGAGATTTTCTCTATTTTTATTCGCGGATTGATGCGAATTACTTTTCCCTCTTTAAAAAAGGAATAATCAAAATCAATTAAGCAATAGACAAACAGGAAAAGTATTATAGTATTGTTGCTAAGAAGGATTGCCGAAGGAGGTCGTAGCTTAATGAGTGGTCTTCATTTGAGTCGATTGCTAGATTAAGCAGTTCTCATCGCCACCGAATGACAGATGGGTTACCAATTCTAACACTGGTTTTCCAATATCCGATCTCTTCCGTGTTTCGGAAGGCACGTAAAGCTTAGTTAAAAAATCGAAAAATTTTTGGACGTTATGTAGGGAAGGTGTTACATACTAGTTGTTACCTGCGACTTCGGTTAGATGGAAAATTTCAGTGTGATGATATATAGCCTATAACCTTTTTCGACATATGGGCTATCTAACACTGAAAGAATTTTTCAAATTGCACCAGTAGTTCCTGAGATTATCGCGCTCAAGCAAACAAACAAACTCTTCACCTAATGTATAAAACATTAGTATAGATTTAAATTTGTTTCATGGAATATTAATAGCTCATAGAATACGTAATCTACGAGCTATGTTATCGATTTTTCTATTAAGCCAAGGAGTGGGAGGAAGCTGTATTGTGGGATACCATATTCCATTCTCTTTTCATACCTAATGGTTTGCAACCACCAAAGGTTGTTGTGGGACCAAAAAAGTAGGTCAAAGAGCAAACTGTCTATTTAGCAGGCGATCGAAAAGTTAATGTGATAAATATTGGAAAGCAATTTTACTTACTTCGATTGTAAAATATAAAATAAAAACATAAAATAGCATGGTACAACGTTGATCCGATCAGTAATTGATTGTTCCAAACCGTACAAACATGATTCTCTATGGACAATAACTTCCATTTTTTAATTAAAATGCGCAATTTACAGTGGAGATTAACGAGATTGAGCGATTTTGTTAGGTATGTGACTTTAATTGAAATAACCGGTATGTTTCCATGGAGTAAAGGCCGTAGCTAGTAGGTATGTTTACTTCATCACTTCAAGGGATCCCAGGGGCAATAAGGATAGGTACAAGCATTTTTGATCGTTTTAAGATACCTTCAGTCATGGGTACATACTTTATCTACGAGTATGTCGAATCCTTAATAATAAACGGACCAATTAATTCTTAGGTGCAGGAAAAACTAAACTATTTTGCTTTAATCCGCGAATGAATATGAGGGAAAATCGGTGTAATGCTGCAACCCGAAAGCTACACGACCGAATCCTACAAAGGTTATTCGTAAAGTCTTTACGAATAACCTTCGTAGAGTTTATCTCCTGATGATGCTTCGGTGTAGAAGAGAAACGTGCGTTGAGGCACATCGGAAAGTCAGTGTAGTGCTGTGCTTTGGTGGCGGATTCGGTGGAGTAGCTTTCGGGTTGCAGCATTACGCCGATTTTCCCTCGTATTCATTCGCGGATTAAAGCAAAGTAGTTTAGTTTGTCATACATGATCGGAGGAGTATTAAATTTGGCATAATTATAGTTTATCTATCTATATCTATCTTTAGGATAGATAGATAGAAATATGCATTATAGATATATTAAATTACTAGAATAAAACCTCACGCACACCAATGCCAAACGATTTATACACACATCTACCTTTTACTATAAGATTTTGTCAGAGTGTAGTCATTAAGACCGTATGTATTTTAATTGTCAAACAAAACAACAAAAAAACAAATTGTACAAAGAATTAAAATTTTGAATGCACTTGGAGTAGATACATTGCCGGCCATTTTCTTCTCAAAAATAGCCAACTTTCATAAATATATAATAGTTTCATAGTAATAAACTTACAAAGAAACTGTCAAATATTTTTAATGATCGCATAGAACGATTGAAACAACTGGTTTCGCACTCAATATTTATATAACAACATTACACTACTCTCATGTTTACACCACCAACGCAAAAATTTAATACGTTTATAACTAGGAACAAAGAAAAGAATGGAGTCGCTGTAGACTTCCTTTTGAGCAAGTTGTAAATTCATTAATTTCATCTCTAAAAAACAGTTTTTTAAAATTTGAACCACATATCTTTCTAATTCTAAATGTAATTTCAAGACTTTATTTTAAGCAAATTGTAAATTCACTAAGTTTATATAACTAAGAAAAATATCTTATTTTTAAATCTTTACGTATTTATCTTTCAATTTCAGCTCACTTCTTTTGTATAATTAATAGTTGAAACTTTATTGGCTTATCTATTATGTAAGGAAAATTGTACTTAAGTGTATTAAAAATCAATAAAGTTTTAATTAGAAAGTTTATTGAAATATGCAGACAGGCTCAATGTTTTAGCATTATAAAATGGGAAAACAGGATTACGGGTCTCTCTGTCAAAGCATACCAGAACGGGCACGACCTTCATCGATAAGGTAACGACAAAGAAGAAGGGAATAGTTAGCGGACGTGCAATCATATTTTCTTTAATATTTAACAAGGCGGTTCACTCGAGTGACTATCGACGCCCATGGACAACTGCAACACCAGAGAGAGGACTTACAGATGCGATGCCGGACTTTGAGGAATGAGTAAGGCCTTTTTTTTGAGGGTCCCTAAGTCGTATCGGTTCGGTAATACCGAAGCTGGTAATAGATTACACAGTGGAATTGTGCGAGGTAAAATGTTACTTGAGAATCGCACCGTTGTGGACTTCAGGACATCAAGGTGGTGAGGGTGAAATTTCAAGTTCTAGCCAGATGATCTATGGAATACAGCTGCCGGTTTAATCCAAACAATTCTTCAGAACACTACCCGTGATACATGCGGTAAAAGATGCAGAGTGAAGCCACATCTCTCCGCTTAGCGAAAGAGCTGGGTCGCCGAAGATTCGAGCCGCTGTACGTTGAATGCTCATATATGAGCATTGCTGCAGTTTTATATTACTACATCACTTTCCCTAGATTTATTTTATTTGATATAATAGATGTGATGACAGTCTGGAGCTAATCAATTATAAATAAATATTTCCTAACTACGCAAAAAACTTTTTCACGGACTTTAATCCGTGACGCGTTACAGTCAAAGGTAAGCTAGTAAGCGATAGAAATTGAATATTTTTTTTAATCCAGTTTCGTTACGCCGCGCCGTGTCGTTATTTAATTAGTAATTTAAAAGTATTGTGATGTTATTGTTCAGCAATAAAGAGTAACTACAGGTACAATTACAACGCGTTCATCGGAACGAAATATATAAGACTAGCTTTTTCCTGCGACTTGGTGTGAGTAAAATTGCCTCCTTACTGGATGGACTTGTACTCCTTATTGCCTCCTTATCTGGCCCTATAGGAAAAAGTACCTTCTTTAGCGCATGTCTATGTATAAACTACCGTCTTGCCAAATTTCGTCTTTTTTACGTCTTGCGGTTTATATTATTATGACACAATTACATCGTGTTCATCACAACGAAATAAGACTAGCACTTTCCCGGGACTTCCACCGCGTAAAACTAAACTTGCGAGAACCCTCAGACCTCCTTTATAGCCCTATCTACACAGCGGATATCTACTAAATATAAAGTACCTCCTTGCCAAATTACATCTTTGGACGTCACGCGATTTTCGAGATTTCGTGTTAGGTAACCTTTCGCTTTTATATATATATAGATTATTACTCGTACAGATAAAGTGGGTTAGAACCACGTGAAGTTTTAAATAAAACTCCAGAAGTAGATTTCAAAGGATCTCTTACTATGCGCATCAACTTACTTTCACAGCCTGTGGTCCCTCCTGTCAAGATTTTCAGAGCAAAATCGTAATATATTTTTGGATATTTAATCCTGCCTTTGCGTATTTACTTATTCAAGGATCTGAGGATAGGCTACCTAATTAATAGAGTATTTACAATAGTTACTGATATGCCACGATCTTTTAGTAGGTTGTACCTAAATAAAAGGCGTAAATCATAGTTTGTATACATTTTATAAATACTTCAATAGTGTATACAAAAAAGGGAATGAATACAATATAATTTAATGTTACAGTTGCCTTCATCTTATTTTATCAAGTAACCGCTGACTCGCAGGACTTGGGTCATTTTCGAGGACTAACAGCATGGATCTCTGTAAAAAAAAAAAATAAACACAGTGTTATTACAAGTATTGATGTTTCAGTCTAAAAATGCACGCTCCTCCACTAATTAATTGCAACGCTTGTTAGTTGTGTGCAGTGTTTTTATTGTAAACTCGACCAATGACATTGACGATCTTGCGTATTTGCGACGTCTGAGTACTTTGGAGGGGCGTGCATTTTTAGACTGTACGCACTCTAGTTCGCTCTTGGGTTGAATTCTTTTTAGGACGTAATAATAGGATGCTAGGATTCTGCTGAGACATCCCTAGTAACCACTTTTGGTGTTTATTTATTTCATTCACCGACAAGAAGCACATCTTTGCGAGTCGGTTGAGAAATACGAATTAAATAATAGACTTAATGCGATCTTAATTATAGGTGAAACGACATTCAAAATTTTTGACAACAGGTTACTGTTAGTAAATTACAATAAAAGTAAAAAAAAAAACAATATACAAAACATACAAAATGCAAAGAGAACAATAAAATATTAAGTTAGTAATTTTAATTTATAATAGATATAAAGAATTAGATTTTTAAACGGACAATTAAATTATTTGGCATAAAATAAATAGAAAAACCAGTGCAATCTTAGGAAACTTCTCATACAACATTTAATGCTCCGGTTTGAAAGCGTAACGTACGTTAAAACGCCCTAGCACGACCACTTCGAACCGTTCGAGTCGAAACGACTTTGAAAATATTCGGGCTGGGCGCACATCGCACTTAGTGTCAACGCGGATTGCATCAGCATTGATTAAAAGCGTGACACGATAAAGACTTGCCTCCTGTGGGCCGAGCACGAATATTTTCATCCTAAATACAAGCGAATCATCGAACGGTTCGAAATGATCGTGCTAGGGCCTCAGTGCAGTGATGTTTAAAATCGGTGTCGATGCCTCTACATATGAAAAAAAGTCCATTTAAGTTACATAATCTTTTTAATATAGTACGTTTATAAATTATCAGATACAGAACCCTTCTAAGTAAGCGTGATATTGCCACTTTTATTTAAATAAAGAAATATAGGCAGGACTGTATGACACGGACGTCTGTTTCTAAGGTAGACAACTTAATGCCTGTGTTATAGGTAGCAGATACCTGTTATACACAAATATTTTTTCTTAGAAATATGTAAATACATATGTATAGATAATACACCCAGACTCGAGGCAGGAATCGAACCCACTACTCTCGGAGCGGACGGCAGGGTTACTGTCCACTGCGCCAACGGGCCAGTCTATTTATCTTTATACTTTAAATGACAGGAACTGGAAGAGCAGTACGAGCAATATCGATTGCACAACGAAGATAAGAATCTGTTCCGTAAGTTTGGCACGCCGGCCGTGCTGATTGCGCTAGCGCTGGCGTGCTACGTGCTGAGCGCAGTGCTCGGCGCATTGGGCGTGTCGACCGTTGCGCTTCTGGCTCAGTACGCGGCACTCGCCTGCGTGGCTATGATCGTTATGTGTTACTCTAGGTGAGCAAACTAATTGTAGCTGCTTCTTCTTGGCGTTTCATTTTTTTTTTAATAAGACCTTATGACAATGGGCAATATCGATTGCATAAGAGAGGGCGCGGTGCTAACGGTATACGCCTTGCCTTCTACTACCTGTGCGATTTCGTAACTGAATGTGTGTAGATGTTGTGGATTATATTAAGTGTAGATAGTACAATAAACTAAAAATATTATATTTATAAAACTAGATATGTGTGGATAATTATAAGAAATATGTCTATTTATATGTAAAGAACATATAAATAAATATATTACCGGATTATTGTTCTAGGAGTGCTTTTGACTTTGTCCACTTCAATTTTAAAGGACACAATGCATGGTTTTCGTCATCGTAACATAATATTGTGTTAATTTGCCCTGCAGGTTTATAAGGATATCATTATAATAATTATTCTATTTAAAACATTGAAGCTATATTGAATTTTGTAAACATGGGCAATGTTGTCTACCACGTTCTAATTTTTGCCTATGTCATAAAATTGTTAATTTAAAATATATAATAACAATAATTGGGATTTTTTAGTGATAAATATGGAGATATAGGCCAAACGTATTAAAATATAACAGCACATAATGAACTTTAAAAACGGTTTCATAAATAATTTAAGTTAAGTAAATTATTTCTATAGATTGGGGCAAAGTTGCTATGTTTATGGTACATATTGGCGTTTCGTTGGCAAACCCTATATTATCGTAGCCCAGTATGTAGCTACAGCAACTGCCCTATCAGAGGCAGCTATTAAGAACTGTGTACAGGGTACGAGAAAAGATGGGACATCGTTTACTACTTGCGTTGCGTATAACGTACTGAATGAGGTGTTTGGCGCGCAAGGCGTATCAAATGTTCCGCTTGTGGCATTCTAAGCCGTTATTTTTCAATCAATTTTTATAATATTGTTATGTCACATTAAATTCATCACGGAAAGGAAATATACGTTAGGGTTATTATTAGTCTAAATTTACTGATATTGTGTACTTATACAAATTGAAATTTCCTCTTTATGTATGAGTTTCAACAATTTCCTAATAAAATGAATGTGCCTATATTTGGTTTTTAAGTAGCTAAAATCAATTTTTTCAGAGCAACCGGAAATATGCGTGAACTTGGATCACAATTGGACCAACTAGCAGATTCCGTGAGTATTAGTAAATAAAACAAAAATCAAATAGGATATTTCATTGCAGTCGAGTTCATGTATCGCCACCTTCAACCCAACATGATAAACCAAAGACAATATATATTTTTAGTTTACTTTAATAATTTACTTTTAAACTAACCCAACTTTTTCCTTCAGGCCCATATTGTCCTCTACTGGATATAGGCCGCTTTCTTTGACTCCTACAGATTGATCGATTTTGTGCTAACGATATTGAATGGTTTCCCGCGAAATTATGTCGTCGGTCCATCGTACGTCTACCTTTTAGCTACATACGTACGTTCTACAAAAATGGTCTAAATAAAGATAATAGTGACAAATGACGTCATTCAGGCTGGCCTTGATAAATTACTGACTTAAAAACATTTAGAGGCGACGTCTTTATTAAAATACAAAATATCATCGACAACATAAAATGAATGTAAACTTCGAGTGTTTGTGGACAAAAGTTGAATGCGAGTGGAAATAAAAACAATTTTATATATAGAGATTAATGTAGGCAAAAGAAGATATAGACTGGGGTTATAATAAAAAAGCAATTAGTGGTTTGCGTCATATTTCAAGAGTTATTACATTGTCGTTAAAGTTTGAATAATCCAATAAATCAAACGACACGACTTCGCATCAATTACATTGTTGGCTTAGTGAAAATAGTCGACACGTTTACTATGCATTCAATTATCGAGATAAACACTAGTGGCGTGACGAATCGGTATTTTTCTAACGATGATTGATGTACGATTATTTGGACTGCTGTGATTAATTAGCCGCGTAACGCATGGCTAGACAATAATAGTTATTTTTCAATTCAGTTCGCATCCGCGATAAGAATGTTCTTCATCCCTCTACCTAGTTCTAGTACCAGGGTCTGCTTGAATTCTGCAGAAACTGCAGAGCTGGAAGGGGAGAAACCCATTAGAAAACAATAAAATTCTAAATTTTGATTAAGTATTAGATTTCCGCCGTTTTAAACAAGATGTTGCTTTACGCTTGCCACCTGAACGCGGGAGGACCTGATGCGAGCCACAGAGGATGCTGTTCGCGTGGCTGAGTTCTGGAACGGTACTGTTTGATGCGCCATCGATTCGACAAGAAGTGCAGGGCGCGAGGAACCCTTGTAAACTTAGCTTTTAAGCCGTAATATTTGTCACCATATTATTAAATGACTAGAAAATCATAATAATATTATACGTATGACGTTAATAAGAGCATATAAAAGAGTCTATATGAATAAAAAAAATCACTTTAGTCCAAATCACTTAAGTTCTGTCACACTATTGTATATATTGTATTTACATCGTGAAGTTTTGAATACTCATACAAAACACACACAAGTTTTATCCCACTCTGGACTGTGGCGAACGCGCATAAATATTTCAATAGCGAAATTCCAAAGCAAAAAAAAAAAAAAATGTTACGGAACATTTCACGCAGTTTTAATGAACGGAAAACGTTTAGTGAACGGGATAAAACAAATAAAACCCGCACGGAGAAAATAAACAGTTTATTTTAAAACGGTATTTAAAAACAGTTCTTGGATTTTAAAAATATGTGCACGGTCGGAGAAATGCAGCTCGTCGATCTAAACATCGTATATCATTGGCCATTGTTATCCCGTACCCGTTAAATTCTAACCCCGTTCGTATTTTACAAAACGCATTAAATTTTTACTACTATTTATCGGTTTAGGAATAAACGCAGCCAATGGCCGTTCCCCGCCGGTGGTTATTTACATTGTTACTTAAAAATAAACAATGAATCGGATATACCAACGCGCTGTTTTTATGTCAAGAGCTCGTTATGTGGTTCTTTGGTCTCTTCCCACGGCAAAGTCTGTTAGTCATCTTGGATTCATAGATAATGTGTTACGAGTTCTGTTACTACTCTTCTCACTCCAACATGTATAATTGTTATTCCATAGTCCATAACTGCCCTGACGGCACTTCGTTTCTGAGGGCACTTTAATTCTCGAAAGTTATAAACTCATAATTTTTGTATCTCATCTCCACACGTTGCCACTGTGTTTGAGCAGAGATGCATTCTGCGAGTACAAAACATCTATTTCTATAAGCAATGAACTAAATTTAGTTATTTTAAGATAATGGTGATATTAGTAGTGATAATTCGGTATATAAAGTATTAAAAGAAGTATAATTTCTACCAAATGGACAGGTTTCTACGCGATCATTTCACTTTAAATATTTTAATTTTTGTCACTATTTATGGCAATTTTTCTACTTTTTAAATTTTATTTGTGGCACTGTATGCCCTCGAGTGCCCCCGCAGAAAAGCCATAAGATAGAAAAAATTCTGTTAGGGGGCTACGAGGTTTATAAGATATACCTTTTTAGTCGAAAAATCTCAAACGACAACTGTGATTGGTCCGTTCAGCCAACCACATGGCAGTATATCAATTTTTTAATAATTCTGTGCCAAATTTGATCTTTGTACGTCCCGCGGTATTAGAGATTTCGTCATGGGTGAACTTTTGCATTTTTCAACCAATTATACATATATGAATTGAAATCTTTTAAATTTTTAATGCCATGGAAGGTTTGACGTAGCCAGCCCCTAAAGTCTTCCCTAATAGTCAGTAGCGGGTTTTGACTAATCTGTAATTTATAATTGTAATTTTTAATATGAATAAATTATTTCTTAGCAACATAAAAACCGCCTTCAAAAAACACCAAAAAAGTAAAAACCTTTCGCTTATATATATGTATATATATATATATATAAGCGAAAGGTTTTTATCTTTCTTACATCCATGATTCGCTAAATATCACGTTTCAAATAGTTAACTTGCCTAAAAATTATCATAGAGAACTAAGTAAATAACTCCACAATAGAAAACATTGGTGTATTAAACGATTTACATATACTAGAATATTCATTTATTTTACGGACATTTCAATTTTAATTACGACGTCATGAGAATTGGAACGTAATTTGAAACACGAATTGAACCAGCGTGTCAGCACACAAACATTCATTAGTTTACGTTTACAATAAAAACAATAACATGGCAATAAAATTTAAAGTGTTTTAAATGAAAACAAACCTTAATGACGATAACAAAAAATATTGATTTTCATCATTAAGATATGGATTAAATGAGATAGATAAAGACTTTATTTGACCAAAACACAAAATTTTACAATACAAGATTAAAGTTTAAAACAGTATTCTAGTGCTTCGGTCAAAAAGGTCGCCGTTTCAGCATAAAAAAGGTTATACTGAGCCAACCATAAAAGATAGACATATGCTGTCGCGGACTTTTATTTAGGACTTTTAAAGGGGAACAATTTTGTCATACGTGACTTTTGCGAAACTTTAACCATTTACGTAGCGCACGCAGCGGAAGCTCTCAAATGGGAAAAAAACCCCCCGATTTTAAAACATTCTTCATTGGTGCTCCACCCCTATTGGACATAGCGTGATGATATATAGCCTATAGCCTTCCTCGATAAATGACCTATCTAACAATGAAATAATTTTTCAAATCAAATCTGTACTTCCTGAGATTAGCGCGTTCAAACAAACAAACTCTTCAGCTTTATATATTAGTATAGATAAGCTGTGGAATGTTAGTGGGGTGCCCCCCCGTTAACATCAGTTGACACTTTAAATGTGCTTATTGCTGAGTCCTTAATATAGACGCCTGTGACTTGTTTTACTTGCCAGAAACAGTTACAACTTGTAGAGGTACCAACTTTAAGGCGTTCTACATCTCTTGTGCCCTGATATTCTTCCAGCAGTTTAGTGGTATTAATGCTGTGCTATTTTACTTGACGACGATATTCAAGACATCTGGCACAACCTTGGATCCTGATATAGCTACCATTATTATTGGACTCGTGCAGGTAACAAGTAGCTGTTTTTTATGCGTAATTTAACTGTCCTTTCAATTAAGAACAATTGCTATTAAAGAAACCATTTTGTCCAGAGGTTTTTCTTCCCGTCTTCGGTTACTTGTACCTTGTAGCTATCGCTACATTACGAGATGGCAATTATGTTGAGTGGGAAAAGGTTACACCAAAGCAAACTAGATGGCGCTGTACGGATGACAATGACTGCAGTACAAACACTGAAAATCTCCATACAAACCAACTCACGCTTGCGATGTTTCTACTTACGATTACTATATATAGACCTTGCGACGAACAACTGTCGAAGACGCGCGGCTGCCTCGGGTAATTCCAACTACCTCCAACTTCCTCTGCGATGGTTGAGCATATCGACCTTCGCTCCCACCTTTCATTCCTCTACAATATATAGAATTATAAAATATAAATCTTAAATTGTTTCAGGTTCTTGCTTCTAGCGTAACTCCATTGGTAGTGGATAAACTCGGCAGACGTTTGTTACTTCTTATATCATCATGCGGATCTGCTATTGGACTTGTAAATTTCTTGATTTTACTAACTAGTATTCCCTAAATGTAGTATTTCAAGATTGTTTATGGCCTGATGTACATACCAGCGTACCTTAATTTTATGGATCAAAAGATTATGTATAATTGATTATTCCACCTTTCTTTGTCAATGCAATCAATACTCTATGCAAGTTCATATCAAAACATTGTAAAAAAACAGTTCCTATAAATCTAGATTGGTCGCCAAATCAGAAACTTTGCTTCCTAATTCACCATTAACCGTAAATACTTTCACAAAGCATTTTTCAGGGGATTCTTGGAACGTTCTTCTCATTGGTTGGGGGTGGAAGCTCGATAGTTGACAGCATTGGCTTTCTACCCGTGCTGGCTTTGGTGCTATTCATCGTCACATATTGTCTTGGCTTAGGCCCGCTGCCTTGGGCAGTGATGGGAGAGCTCTTGCCCATAGAAGTCAAGGCGGTAGCTGCACCGATTGCCACGGCTTTCTGCTGGATACTATCCTTCTTTGTTACAAAGTAGGTTTTTTTGGCTTATGTTAATTTCACTACTACTTTTTCATGTTTTCCTTTTACATTTGGCAAATGATATAGAAACTCTTGCAAGGCATGTAGTGATCCATCCAGATTGTGATATTCATAAACACGAGAGCAAGGAGTAGTGTCTATGACTCTAAGCACAACTAACTTATCAATAGGCTCGATAGAATTCATAAGTTCTAGCGAGATCCCAATAAATTATCACAATAAAATAAAATAAAATAAAAAATAAATTTGTTTATTTCATCAACTAAATATTTATAAACTAGTAACAGAAATTGGGACCATCCTTATAAGTTACTGGTATCGCTACCAGTACTTGTGGCAGGTGGCCCCGCTCTTCCATAACTTTTTTAACTTTTATAGCGAAATAAACAAGTATACAATATTTAAATTATTTAACTGTTAGTTTATGGGTAATGTGTCTTTGAATGCGTACATGTGTGTGTGTTTGTGTGTTCATGCATCACAATTTATATAACTTTAATATGGGTCTTTATTTGAATCTTTTTTGCTAATTGAACCTGGAGGAAATGGAACGTTAGTTTACGCCAGTTAAATTTGACCTTCTACTTTTATTACAGATTCTTTCCTCCGATCGCGGATAGTATAGGTATGGATATCTGCTTCCTCTTCTTCGCCTGCTGTTGCATCGCCTCCTTCTTTTTCACGATATTCATCATACCTGAAACCAAGGGCAAGAATTTACAAGAGATACAAGAGTTACTAGCAGCCAAGTATGCTATTAGTTTTTATTACTAACTGTTGTTTTCCTTTCGACACGAGCCTTGCTCTCATTATGGAGAGTAAAGACTGCAAAGAGAATAGCAGAGAATATTTATTTAAAATCGACCGTTGAAAACTTTGTCATCTTACTCCTCTTAAACCGTTATTTGGATTAAATTTTACATATTCCAAGGGGTTCGTAGGTGGTTTGTAGAGAAATTGTACCCGGAGGGGCTGATGTCGGTTTGTCACTTAATTAGATAAGTGTCTGGCTATAACTCAAAAAGGGCTAGGCTTTTTTAACTTCTGTTTGTAAATACTAAAAATGCACAATAGGTCGCAACTACGGAATACTTCCAATAGATGGCGTTCGTACTGTACCTTTTATCTGATCGTAAACCGAGTAAGACAACGTCTGCCAGTTCCGCTAGTATACAAATGTAATATTTATTATCGTGATAATGATATATTTACTGTCTGTGTTTCAAATAATATTTCAGTAAAACCTGTCCTTTTTTTCAGGAATGTTGGGAGCGATGTAAATAATAAATCAAAACGTATAGACTGAGTAATGCATCACTATCAATTCTGTAACAATATACTTGAAACAAGCTTTAAACTTATTTACGGAAGGTCACGAGGACATATTTTTACGATCATTTGTATTCATTTATCTATAATTTTACCAACGTTAAACAGTACCTATTTTCTAAAAATCGTTTTCACCAACATCGTTAAATTAATATTATATTTCGCCATCTGCTTTTTCGATGTTTTAATAAAACATTAAGACACTTTTTTCTGTTTCATTTCACCTTGAGCGTATAATAAATATTTGTTACTAGAAGACTATTTGTTACTAGAAGACCTCTATTTGTTA
>JANCMC010041138.1:0-34426 GCA_024363005.1 Charaxes varanes
GAATAGCTGCTATCTGGAACGCGCCATTCCTTGCGCTTTTTGTTCCATTCTTGATCCTATTTGAGTGGCGTTTTTCTCCATGTCTCCGCTTTTGAAAAAAGCGTAGGCGATGAAATTGGAAACGGTTCCCTTTTATATTTGCACTTCGTGATGAAATATCTTATTATTCTTCAGTATTTTTATAACTACCCTCCAGTGGTAGCAGTGTCATACAACCCAGAAGGCCTAGTTTGTTTAATTAAAATAATTTATTGCAACATATAATCCAGAATAACGTAGCCTAATATGTGGTTCGCATTTAGATTTGATCGTTAGATTAAGCAGGTCTTACCGCGGCCGGGTGATAGATGGGTGACCCATTCTAATACTGATTTTCTAATATCCGACCTCCTGCGTGTTTCGGAAGTCACGTAAAACAGTGGGGTCCGGCTTAATGTCACTGATTAGTGAGATTGTAGAGACTGGGGGTTCCGGAGATGACGTCAGACGGCAGACGGTCATGTGAACTCGCCCTACAGTCACATCCTCTGCAATTTAAGCCTGGTACTGGACCGGGATGACGCTTAATAAATGAAGTATCAAGAATAACTATTAATTCAACAGAACGGTAACTTTTAGACTACTTCAATTCCTACTTTTTGCCATTGATCGCCTGCAAAAAAATCAGTTTTCAAGCTTTCAATAGATTCTTCTCCCTTCTACCTTAAAAGTAAGAGTGGTTCAAAGCATAATCTATTAAATTACTCTCGACTTTGCATCGTGTTGACCGTTAAGAAGGATTTTGTATATTTTTGTTTAAAAAAAACTCCATTACGAATTTGTTTGATCAAATGAATGAATGAAGTGAACGTGGGTTGTATTGCTTTTAAAAACGTTGGAAACCTTTTAATGCATCCTTTTTAACGTCTTGGATAAAAGGCCCGAGAAAACAAATTTCTTTGCAAATGTACGCTGTGGCTTCCATTCCTTTCAGACTGTATTAATTTGCATTAAGTTTTATCTAAAATGCATTACTTATATTGCACGCCCCACGGGGTGTGCTCTATTCTCACTAAAAAAAAAATTGAGCCATTTCGTGAACTAAAATTCACACTATTTCTTAAGTCACTATCACTCTATTACTTAAGATGAAAATCGTGTTTTAACACTTTTGATACTTTGGAAGTATAATAATTTAATTAGTGTAAAAAAAAACTGAATAAAAAAATATTTCCATTGACGTCCGGATGTCTGTATGTGTGGATCTGGCACTATCACGTTCGAAACGTAAAATAGTTTATTCACGTAATAATAGAATGTTTATATAATGATATTATTACTTTTTTTTATATAAATGTTGTAATAAAACGTAAACAACTGATGCCTGGTGTTAGTGTTATGGGGCGTGCACTTTGGATTTTCCAAACTGCTTTAAGTTCGAACAGGGCAACGTCTGCTTTGTCATCTAATCGTCTTATTGCAAAGAAATTTTTTCAGGAACGTGTGTATATAGTCGGATTCATACTTGAGCATTTTTATTTTGTAAAATAACTAATTTCAAGTGCAAAACAATGAAGCTTGCAGAAATTTATTAAGTTATGGCTGTCATTGACATGCGGTTGTTTATCGAGTGCTTGTGCACTCAACCGCATAATATGTGGACAAGAGCAATTAATTAAGTACAATCGAGAATAGCGTCGATATGTTCTATGGTGTTCACTTGTGCTCCTAATTGCAGGTACTTAATTAAATAACATATTGATAACCTCATTGTCGTTACAGAATTGCTTTAGCAATTAAAAATTGTGTCTTTTTATCTATTGAGCTGAATCTATCTTCAAGGACAACTTGTGAGTTTTTTCTTTGCTGCAATGTATCATTTATATATATCGCGTGGGCCACCCTTAACATTTAGGGGGATGAAAAATAGATGTTCGCCGATTCTTAATCCTAGCCAATATGCACGCAAAATTTCATGAAGATCGGTCGAGCCGTTTTGGAGGTGTTTGGCAACGCACCCCGTGACACGAGAATTTTATATATTAGATTTTGTAGAGTAGAATTTGATGGGATTGATTGGCCAAATACTTTAAAAACGGAGTAAAAAAATATAGGATTACTTTTAAGTGGTGTTCTGATTGAATTTATTCTAATCTGATACCACAAAGGAAAGCATTGTGCCTGCATATTTCTCTCAATTATCTCCACTAATAAGATATCAACCACAATGTCTAAGTGTTCGTACCTATCGGTAGATATCATTACTGGAATGTTCGTTGTCCAAATGGATTTAAACCAAATTTCTTAAGTCCTGTCCGCGAATTAGACAGTTGTAAACTCACTATTACGTCATCAGAAATATGTTGAATAATTGCACAACAATGAAATATAAGTTCTTCCCGTCTCGAGGTGAATGATAGCTGCCACGACAGGAAACGGAAGTCTCCGCCTCCGGGACGCCATTATCTGCAAGGTTAATGCCTTTTGTGTGCGGTCTATTCACTGTGGAATAATTAATATCATGACGCAAATGTGCTGATGGCAAGCGCGGTCGTACACTCTGAAAGATGTCTATACATATCTTAGTCCTACAATAGAATAAGAAAAGAGAAGACCTTCAAGAAAAGCATTTCTCAAAGGCCGGCAACGCATCTGTGGTCCCTCTGGTGTTGCAGTTGTCCATGGGCGTCGGTAGTCACTTGGGTGAAAGCCGGCTGCTCGTTTGCCCCTTATAATATTTAATAGTTGATAAAATTAAAAGATTAGAAAGTAAATAAATCGATCTAAATACATTCAGTAATAAAAACTTACTTAATATAGTGCACCCGAATATTGACCTATAATTTAAAAAAAAAAAACGTTATCAACCTACGAGGTCCTATAGAACCATCACAAAAATTATATTAAAGCATTAAGTAGGTCACTCAAACTTATTATGCTTGTATGGACTTATTTTGCAATATTTATTAATTTTCTAAATAATAAGGCCTTACTTACTTTTTTTTAAATTTATTAACAAGAACTAGGTATATAGTGTTTCTAACTAAACAAAGATTAATTCAAAATCATGTTCTAGATGCATAAAAAAATTGACAGTTAAATCAAGACAAAATACTATCGTAAACAAAAATCCACTTCGAAACGATATTTCTTTTAGAAGTCATTACGAAATGCGGTTTGTTAGCACAAGGTTTTTGTACCGACAAAGACGCAAAAAGCACTCTCCATAAAAACCGAATGGCGGCATAATGCGACTGTTAGCCCGTTGTTTCTGGTTGAAACATTGAAAAATGAGAAATGTATAAAAAAACAGGTTCAAAATGAATTCGGCCCGCCGACAATCATCCTAAGCCGTAATGATGGACCCTATACCAGGTAGACGCGCCCAAGCCATATTTCAACCGTCACGGGTATACCATAGAAGCCATAAAGGAAGATTTACAATAGCTCGTAGTTTATTTGAAACTAGTTATGATCGCATTTGACCTTCTGTCAAATGGGCAGAAGTTTTTGTATAGCGTCAGCTTTGTCGCGTAGAACATTTGGCATGATGACCGTTGACAACCAATTTTCTTTCCAAGTCTTACATTTTTCTTACTTAATACAATCCATCGTATCGAATCGATTATTTGCTGGCAATATATATTAAGTAAAGTCTATATAGACAAAAAGTGTCTATCTTTTATTTTGGAATTAATTATTGACTGTCTGAAAACTGAACGTCCTGACGACAATTTGTCAAAATTTCAACATACAGACATTATCAATACTAATATAGAAAGCGACAGAGTTTGTTTGTTAGTTTGCCTGTACGCATTAATCTCAGAAACCACATGGTCCGATTTGAAAAATTCTTTCAGTGTTAGATAGTCCATTATCGAGGAAGGCCATAAGCTATATATAATCACACTAAAATTGAATCTATTTTTTTACCCAATTTTACGCAGATGAAGACGCGTGCGCAGGTAGTCAAAAATATTTTAATAAATAATTAATTATTCACTCACAAATTTAAATATTTTTTCCATTTTCCGTGCCGATATGTACATAACTGGCTGGATGTGATGGCTCATTACTAATTATATTCACTAATATATAAAGCTGAAGAGTTTGTTTGTTTACTTGGACGCGCTTATGTCAGGAACCACTGGTCCGATAAGCAAAATTCTTTCAGAGTTAGATAGCCCATTTATGGAGAAGGGCTATACATCATCACGCTAATACTTTACAACTAATTTGACGCGGAAGAAGTCGCGGGTAACAACTAGTTAATAATAAATAGCTGACTGGCTGGCTAGAGTATTTTTTTGGCACGTAGAACCATTATAGTGAGCAAGAAAACCAAACTTACTTATTCTAAAAACAACAGCATTACCTTTGTCAAAGTTGGCTAAGAAATAATCCGTCTTATTTTGTCGAAAAAAGAAAGGAATCTCGATTAGGCCGCAGATACGCAACGGGTCGTATCTTATTATCTCAATACGTTACCGAAACTATTTCCAGTTCGGCCGTACCTGCTATCAATATCCGGGGATATCGGCCCTATCTCGGGATTTCACGGTTAAACGCACGATTGGCCGTCCCGATCAGCCCAGTGTCCCCGGGATAGATAAGAAACTGACCAATATCGGAATTAAATCGCTTCGGATTACCTTTGTTGCTCGATATTATAGATATCGGTGGGCACCGGATAAAGTTATTAGTTGACTGGTAAATAAATAAATAAATATATACAGGACTATATGACACACGGAGGTCTGTTCCTAAGATAGACAACTTAATGCCGGTGGTAACAGACGCCTGCTTAACACAAATGTTTTTTTTTGTAGAAAAATATAAATATCTACATATTTATAATACACCAAGACTCGAGGCGGGAATCGAACCCACGGCCCCCGGAGTGGAAGCCAGGATCACTGCGCAGTGCGCCAACGGGCCAGTCAATATATAAGGCTAGTATGTTTGTCGTCTAACATATACGTATATAGAAGCGAAAGGGCACCTAGTACGAAATCTCATAAAACCGCGGGACGTACAATGATGAAATTTGGCAAGGAGTTAATTTGTTGTTAGAAAAAATCCGCCTAAGAACGAATTTTGGATAGGGACAGATTAAGAAGGTCTAAAGCATTTCTAAAATTTTTATGTCACCCATACATAACTTATAACCTTTAAAAATTGTTTTGTTCTCTTAAGAAATATAAATGATAAGGTTGAGGAAGTTGTTATTTTGATAGCGTCAAATGAAATTATACCTAATAATTATTTACAGCAGCTTTTTAAGAATTTGACTTTTTTTGTTAAATTTGTCACCGATACCTAAGCAGGCGTGGGGCCCACTAGTTGGGGAACACTGGTCTAAAGGCTCCCGCAATTTTACGTGAATGAAGACACTGGGAACAGCTAGTTTATATATAAGGGCATTAAACTTTATAAATTACTGTATGTCGAAATTTATTGTCGTTTTGGTAAAATGTAAAAGGTTGTTGCTGTGAACTTTTTGTCACTTCAAAGGCGCTTTGTGTGGTTTTGGTACGGAGGGAGCTTATGAGTTCAAGTCACCGGCATTTTACCAAAATAATAACAATCGCAAAATTATAAAAAATTAGTAAAAAAAATAATAAAATTTGTGCAACGCTGTTATCCGATGCACTACTAACCCTGCGCTGAAAGAAAATTTATTTCCTTGGATGAAGCTTAAATAACACGTCTCTAATTTAAAAAAATCGCAAGTTCTGCACAAACTTTTAAAAGATATGAAAAATCCTTCCTAAGTGCTCACATACGTAATACCTATTCAGAATCAGATGTCAGCTTTATTCACTCCAACTTTTCCTTCTTTAGGCAACACTAATAGTCAGCTGTCTCGAATCGTAGAAAGGTTTCTCTTAACGGGAAAATCGACAAAATATTTATGTTTTGACATTCTATCTTACCTTTAGAATTATTTAATTTTTTTTAAACAACGGGAAAGGGGCAGGCGGTTCACATAAGTGACTACCGACACCCATGGACAACTGCAACACTAGAGGATTGACAGATGCGTTGACAGCCTTTGACAAATGGGTATGCTCTTTTCTTGTAGGTCCATATGGGAAGCTTAATATTATACTGACCTATTAAGTTTTAGGTCTAAAAGAGTTATTGATACAAGCGGATTCATTTCAATGTCCTCTTTTAGCCAATCTAAGAATTATTTCGATATCTCCATCCAAAGCTGAGATACAGATATTTTTGTCATTTAGACTAAAATAAGTTTTTAGTTAAAAAGACAAACAAGTAATAAAATATCATTAATAACTTTATTAACTATAAATAAAATACATAATTTGTATTATCTGTCTTATGTTACTCTATATTTGTATTATGACTATAATTCCGTTTTTATCGAATTATTAACGGAATAACTCGTAAATGACAAAACATTTTTCGCGATTTCCCAAAAATCTGCTTTTTTGACTTAGGTCACTTTATCATTAAACGAGCTATATGTCGTATTGGTTCCGAAACACCGAAGCAGTGTTTATTTATGCTTAAAGCATACTGGTTTAACAGGTTGCAGTACGGTAAGTTTTCCTAGCATAGTAAACAGAAGGGTTCAAACTGATGGGTTTGACAACAAACACAATGGGTGGGAAGCGCTATAAATCTCTTCGGTGAGATTAACGCCTACTGAACACGGGACTCGCAACCCATTTGTGCACGTTTTATATTTTATTTTTTTCATAACTTGTATGGCTGATAGTAAGCAGCCACCAAAGCTTATTGACGTTTGCAAACAACCCGTAGTTTTTGTTTGCATAACCACTCTAAAAATCTTCTGCAAACACACCAGGAAAAACAACGGAGAAAATTTAGTCCACCTCTATACCAGTTTCACTGCCGTCCACTCCACCTTAAACCGCATCTCATGGCGATTTATCATGCGAGGTCACGTTCCTCAACAGTGAGAGAGCGAGGAAGAAAAAAAATACCAGTTTAGCTATCGAGACTAGGTTTTTTCATGAATCGTAACGGAAAGCTTTACGCTCGAAAACATGAATTGACAAGTTTTACAAGTAACACAATTTTTTGCGAAAAGATCCGTTGATAGAGGTTTTTTTATATTCATTTTATCACCAGAAAGAACCCTATTCAAATCGTGTACTCTGACTGACCCATTAGCAGTGACCCTGCCTTCCACTCCGGGGGTTGTGGGTTCGATTTCCGCTTCCAGTCTGGGTGTATTATCTATAAGCATGTAAATACATGTCTACAAAAAACACTTGTGTATAACAGGCGTCTGTTACCTGTAACACAAACATTAATTTGTCTACCGTGCAGACATCCGTGTATAAATAACTATATTCAAATTCAAATGATATTTTATTCAAGTAGACTTTTACAAGCTTTTTATATAGCCATTTATTGACTTTTTCAGAAGAAAGTCGGAAAGATGTTAGTCTCCCACCCTCACCATCAATACTTTACATGCTGAACTCCTCCGGGGTCCTCTTCTGGAGTGATCATGGTGAAGGACCCCGGAAAGGTTCGAAACTAGTCAGGCATATCCGACACATCATCACGTTAGTTAAACAGCCGTATATTCAATGCAATAAATATATTTTATCTTTACATTTACAGTGTTTACTCCACGTTAGAATGAAATTGATATAATTCTAAAGATAATGGCGTCTGCCATCAATAGCGCGCGCTGAGCGGACGAGAGAGGAGGGGATGCTGGGACGGAAGGGGCCCATAAATCGTTAATGAGATTTACCACTCTCCCAGCGACGAGCTGGACTACTTTGTTGCCTAGATTGATGTCAAATGCAGCGTATACATCTTGCGTAGATTTCTGGGAATTTAAATACAAAGATACTTTGTTCTAAATAACATTTACAACGCCTTTTGAATCGTTTAACAATTTATTCATTCAAATTAGCACTCTTACTAGCAATGAATATGTATATTAATACGTAAAGCGAAAAGTTTTGGGACTATTTTTCGAAAATTAAGCACATGGAGGAGTATGAACTTTAGCACCATTATAGTTATAGAGAGAAAGGTGTACAAATGCTAATATTTTTAATTTTTTTATTAAATTACTAAAGTAAACCCCCCTCCTAATTTGTTAGGAATTGATCGTAAAATTGCATATGCAAATAAGAAATATCATTAAGGTGCATCTCTCTGGCATTGACCGCTGGTACCTTGCTGCGGTGGCGTGCCAGCTCTTGGATGTTCAAGCCATACCATCGGACTTAGAAAAGTCATTCTTTTGTTCAATTTAGAAAAATTCTTTTTTTAAATATTAAGTACTAAATATTCCCAATAAGCTTTTCAAATATAATAACTTATTTTTATTTATTTATTTCAGTAAACACCCACATGAAGAGCCAGCCTATTTGCCTCTTGTGAAATATTTAAAAATAACTTTTTTAATTTATATTTTCGTTTTTTCGTTTTGGGTAGATATTGGGGAATAACTTCATAGGTTTTTTTTGTCTTTTAGATAACTTACCTGTTTTACTATCGTCAATTTTCCCCCTTGTAATAAAATGCAAAAAATCCTCGACGTATTTCAACGTTTCAATTTTTCTATTTAATCCTATGGTATGGAGGCCAAGATGGATTTTGTGTAATACTCGAGTGTGTCAGAATACCATATAGGGAGAATCCTTGCACCCTGTAAAGTACCCTTACCAACTATGACCTATTAATTTAGGGGGGTTCGTAATATTGTCGTTCGTAATATAATGTTTTCCCTTAGAAAAACATGGAGATAAGTGTAAATTTGAATATTCTGATGAATTAAGCTTGACACAAGAAAATAGGAGAGTCACAAAGTTGTATTTCTTTTTTATTTCGAAGGAAATCCTTTAAGAATTACGGAAAAAAATAAATAAAAAATAATCTGATTATTTTCTCAAGGCAATGTAAAACCCAAAATAACGTTTGGCAGCATGACCTTACCACAAGATAACATTTTTTTTGGATTTGCACTTAATCTATGTAATCCAATAGATCACAACGCTTTAGTGACTACAAATTTAGCATCAGCGTTTCCCCTATCACAATTGAAATGTTGCAATTTCCCACATTGATACACATTACAGAATCATAGAAAGTGCTAGTGATGGGATGCCGGGATGGATACAAAATTTCATTATTTCTCTGGTACAAAGAGGACAGCTGACAATGGTGACCGTTCTTCGTATAGAAGCTTTGGAAGCAGGAGCCGTCATGCCGGCACCCGCCTTATTACAAAGAAGCACAACCGCCGACAGTGCCTCGCGGAAATATCGCGAGCGATTCGAATCTACAGCTGTAAGTTCACAAAAAATTAAAAAGTAAAATAAACTATCAAACTTTTATAAAATGTAAATTGTTTACTTATGTGATATTATGTTTATTTATGTGATAAAATTTTTTTGTTATTTCTGCAAGCATTGGGCAGTACTAGACTTGGAATTATGTTGCAAGAAAAAAAAACAATATATTATGTTGTTATTAGATTTTTTTCCATCAAACTTGTAGGATTTCTCGCGTGCTGACATAAACAAGCGCGATGCCTCAGCTGATAGTGACATGATCCAGATGGCGGTTCTTGCTGAAGCCTACAACTTTGAAGACATAAAAGTTGATATAAAGATGGATGGTAACTTTTTGTCTATTCGACAATAATGTGAAAGTAGATGTTAAGAAAATCAGTGATGTAATATGATGACCATGATGTAAAAATGTCTATTAGTTTATGTACATTTTATTCGAGAAACCATTCTTGTTGATGATGATGTGGCTTTGCATAGTCTTGACAGTTTGATGGATCTTAAGTTACTTTTTATATGGACACTTACATATTTTATCATACCCCATATACACAAAATAAACGACATTAGATGATTATTTCAGTCTCACTTATTGTCTATATATATATAAAAGCGAAAAGTCAATTTAACACTAAAATTCGAAAACCGCGGGACGTTAAAAGATGAAATTTCGCGGAGGTAGCTTAATAGCAGGAGAATTAGGGACTAAAAATTAAATTACTAAAAGGGCTCATATCGTTTCGCAAAAACGTACGTTAACCCCGCTTACGATTTAAAATCGTGAAATTCGTACGACATAATCTAAGGATGACCCTATACTGCATGTTTTCACAGCGCTTATTTTGAAGACGTACGATTCTCTAACACCTTTCGAGAAGATGCTATTGAAGTGTAGTTCAGTGCTCGGCGACGTATTCTCCCGTCGTATGCTACTTCATTTGTTACAAAGCGATTCAATGCAAAAAGTTGCGCAAGGTACGCATCTATGTCTACATCTCTTTTTTTCCCTTTTCTTGAACTTTTCCTTTAAAAATAAATTGGACTTTTTCAGTGAGACAAAATTATTCGCATATGTTTAGGTTAACAACACCATCATTTTATATCAAGCGTAAGAGAGAGGAGAGATATTTGGCCGCAATCTGTCGTCAACGATCTCAACTAAAGGAATAAATATAGTATCAAAATTATTCAAATTTCAGTTTGACAAGTGTAACAAGAATGTTGAAATTGCCGCGAATTAACAAAAAAGTGACAGATGAAATATGAATGAATCTAACTTGTTCCTAATTTTCTATGAATCTTACTCATTTCTTTACCAAAGAGTCTAGTCGAGAACCGAAATTTTCATTGGAAACGTTTATAACTGACCAGTTGTAAAAACTTTTAGTACTATTTACAGAAAGGGAAGGGTATAAATAAAAAAAATCTAACGCAGGAATGATCTCCTTATTACTTCAACTACATTGTTTAAAAAGATATAAATATACATGCACATGTATATTTTTTAGAACCATTAAACTTCACTCTGCTGCAACTCAACTTCTTTCAGCCGTTGCAAGGCTGCTACATAACTAGATGGCAATGATGTCAAGTGGAAAAGGTTACACCAAAGCAAACTAGATGGCGCTGTACGGGGTCCGCTTAGATTGTAGAGAATTTGGCTGCGGGGCCAGTTAGGATAACCAATTGCCATCTGATGTCATCCTCGGAACCCCCACGATTTCTACAACCTACTAATATCATAAAGTGTCATTAATCGAAACATGGAGGCGGTCGGATATCAAATATAAACCTGTGCAAGAATGGGTCACCCATCTATCACCTGGTTGCAACAACAGCAACTTATCCTAGCGATCGACTTAAATGCCCCCCACTGATTAGGCCACGACCTCCTCAAATGTATTTATTTTATGAATTTGAAAAATACTTCCATCTTCATTTTGAAATTTAATCTACCAAGCGATATTGCCAATAAATAAATTGACCGTATTAATAATATGAATTTTGTTGTATAAATCCTTACGTTAGTAAGGATTTATTAATGTTAATTAATAAATATGAACTATCAGTTACATTTTCACAGCTATTAGTCACGTATCGATAAATCGTTGCGATAAAACTATGTAGTTAAATCGTTGCGACAAAAGTGTGCAGTTAAATCGCAACAAGCAAGCTCAGTGAAGAACTGTCAAAAAGAGCGATCACAACAATATGTCGATACGTGTGTTCGCTACACACGTATCTATACTATATACTATAAGCCGCTCAAGTAATTTTGATGAAATTCGGTACACAAATAGATTAGATTTTCGAGAGGTATATTTTTTGTCACAAGAATAAAATTTAAAAGGATTGAAAGTTGGTACGAAATTCGAAGAAAACAAAGCGAACGAAGACGCAGGTTGAAGCTAGTGTATTATAATTTTTATTATATAATCTAATACACGTTTCGTAGTGATTTGTGTTAATGCGGTAACTCCATAAAATTAGATTTAATTATTTTAGATTGAAGAACTATTATCATATTTAAGAAAGGAACAATAAACTAATCATAGACTAAGTAACAATTTCAGATGAAACATATACGACTAACAATTTAAAGCGTTGCACGGACAGCTTTACGAGGCGCTTTCGATTTTATGACAGCTTTCAAAATGGCGGAAGGGTCCGATAGGACGCACAACTTTCCCTGATGTAACGACTCGTTTGAAAACCCGCCATTTCGCTCACACCGGAACCACGTTTCAATGGGAGCCATATCAGATGCACTGAAAAGGTCGTGATCGTTTTTTGGAAACATTTAATGGTATAATAATTGACAAGTGTTTTTATGCTCGTTTATTTGATATTTTTTTATTGTAATTGTTCATTGGCACCCGACTACGACTCAACTGGAGTTAAGTCATCACGTGAGTATATAACCACTTACTTATCAATATTTAATTGATTGCTGAAGAATAAACTATTTCATTTCGTTTTGTTTCGTTTCGTTTTGGTTCGTTTCATTTCGTTTCGTTTCATTTTATTTCATATCAGAGGTTGGCAACCTTTCGGATTTAAAAATTCGTATATGATACGCAAATCTAAAGATTTCTGGGCGAATTTCGTCCAGTCGACGATCTCTCGGCATAATAAATCCACAATTATTTTTATGTACGCTTGACTGTTATCATATCTGGAGAAGGAATGATGCAGTCTAGGATGTCCGCTTACCAAGAATATGCCTATTGACTCTTTTCTTTGAAGGTACTGAAATTATATTTGGCAGGAAACACTGACGCAGGAAAAGATTTTAAATGTTCAATTTTAAAAATTACTGACCTACTTTCATTGTACTTTAAACATGTAATCACTTCAAAAGCTTTTATTGTTATAAATTCGCACTTCACCTGTATGAGTAAATTTACTCTAAATGACATGGTGGCTTCATTATACAGCATGACTGGTCAGTTAGCTGACCCCGGTGGCCTATTCCCGTTCTATCCATTCAACGTCATATTCACGTCCTGCTATAATTATGTTTCCTATAGGACTGAGGTTGTCTAGTACGACCTATTTATTAGTTTTTTATTCTCTATGAATAAATTTCACCTTCTGCTATTATTATGTTTCCTATAGGACTGAGATCTTCTTATCTGACCTATTTATTACTTTTTAATTATCTATGAATGAATTCCACCTTCTGCTATTATTATGTTTCCTATGTGACTGAAATTCTAAGAACAGGAGAGTTTTGGGCATAATTCGTTCTTAAGTAGAGAAGATTAAATAAATACTTTTTAGAATTACGTGTACTATCGGAATAATGTATATATTTAGGAATATATGTATTTTTAAAAAAAAACGGAAGTGTTTCGAGTTTTCTGATGAAAAATATATATACAGATATCACAAAAATATTGTTAATGTTTGTTTTTTTAAAGGAAAAAAGATTACTAAATAATTGTCGAACGTTCGTGGTATCTGCAATACTTTTTTGCCACCTAATTTTCATAAAAAAGGCGATAAACCACCATACACCGTAGCTACCACTTTTCACGCTTAAAGCGTGAAAATTGCTTAGGGTTTATAAAATTCATCGTTCTATGAAACTTACATTTTATGCGCCATACACGTATAGTCTGCTACGTAAACTCACATTAAACTTAACGCGAGAATTTAATTTTAGGGTTCCGTAGTCCTATAAGGAATGGCCCGTTGGCGCAGTGGCAAATGACCCTGCCTTCCGTTCCGGGGGTCGTGGGTTCGATTCCCACCTCGAGTCTGGGTGGAAGGTGGTCCCCACCCTAAAATTTCCAAACACGTAGAGAATAGAAATTTTCCGTGTTGATAGAACATGCTAAAACATAGGAACGGGACCCTATCGTACTTTTAGTTCCCTAAGCCTGCTTTCTCTAAGTGAGATTTTGTGATCAAATGTGTGCTGTATTGATTGTGTGCTGTAAACTACCGATAACTCTTGGTCTATAAGTAATGAGCGGGGTTATTATGTTAGCGTTGTATAGCGCACGCCCCTATAGTACTTTTAGTATTTCAAGCTGTTTTCTCCAGATAAATTTGTGAGATCAAATCTGTATTATATTAATGATGTGCTGTAAACTACCGACGGCTCTTGGTTTATTACCTAATGAGTGGGGATGCGGTTATTATGTTAGCGTTGTAGCGCGGGCCCCTATTGTACTTTTCGTACCTTAAGCCAGCTTTCTCAACTGTATAACTACTTTTGTTGGTACGAGATAAGCTATGTTTATTTTAATCTAGCGATTAGCGTTCCGACTCGTTACTGTATGTAGGTTTATGTTTGTATGTTATCGGTACTTGTGTGTTCGATAGTAAAACGTGGTTTTCTTACGCTGTAATGAAAAATCATTTGTAACAAATTGAGATAAATCGTTGATATGAAATAAAACTGCCTTCTTAATGTTATTCAAAAGAGCTATTCAAAGTGAAATACAATAGAAGATTATGAAGAAAAATTTTACAGCTACAAAATTCAATCCTGCGTGTTCTGGAATATGTTCCCAGATATCTATATTAATATATAAAGCTGAAGAGTATGTTCGTTTGCTTGAACGCGCTAATTTCGGGAACTACTGGACCGATTTGAAAAATGCTTTCAGTGTTAGAAAGCCCATTTATCGATGAAGGCTATAGGCTATATATTATCACGCTAAAATGGAGTCTATTTTATTTTTGCCTAATTTTACGCGGACAAAGTCGCGGGCACAACTAGTTGAATATATGCAGAATAGCAAGCCGCCTGGTTGAAAGATTTTGGCGGGTTTTTCAGAACACACAGTTTTAAATATGGCGGTTAATACGTACTTCTCTCTGAGTTTAGAAACATTTTGATGTAGACAAATTAAATAGAAGTGATTCATGCGATATCGTAATTTAGGCGGGTTTATAATTTCGAAGGAAGTCGTTCTTGATCTCTTTCTCCCTCTCCCTCACACACACACACACAAAAAATTAGTAGGTTTAAGATACGTAAACATTATAAAGTATATATCAAAATATCTACTAGCTTTCTAGAGTAGTATATTCCTGTTTAGTTTGTGACGTTCTCTTCTTTCTAAACATTATAAGTTTAATATAACTAAAATGTAAGTCACGCAAAATGCTCGTAGATACAGTTTCTAAACAGTTACTCTTAAACCGCAGTTATATATAACTCTTGCTATATTTAATAATAACAAATAAAACTGTTATTTATTAATGGCGTAAGCAAGTTTTAACGTAGAGCCATTGACGAACAATTAAGTTTAAGTCACTTGATAACAGGTTTTTGATGTGTTATTTAAATTGCGCCTAAAAATTCAAGCCATTTGTCTAAGTAACAAATTTACTTAAAGTAGTTTGTAACCAATTTGACAAATAGTATAAGCAATAGAGAGTATGTTTGGATTGTTTGTTTATAATAACACCTAAAATCGCGCCTAAACTTGAATCTCCAACCACACACCCAATTTACAAAAAGTACACCACCGTGTTATTTCTAAGAAGTTTCAGCTTGGTATATCATCTCTGTTTTATCAGTTGCCAGGTTCGACATTTTGAAACCGATACGACTTAGGGAACTTCTAGAAAGGGCATAATCTACGCCCAAAGGCTCGCAACACATTTGCGGGTCTTCAAATTGTGCAGTTATCCAAGGGCACGGGTAATCACTTACAATAAGGTAAAACACCACCTCGTACCTCATATCGTATTATAAGTGGTCACTTTTGATCTTAAATAAAAATAGCGCGTATTTTAACAACATCATCACTTTTCCACTAAAACACCAACGCATTGCTTCTTATATGGTAATATGCCAGATAATTCTACATATTAAGTAAAAGCGAAACCAAGTCAAGTAAAAACACTTTGAATAGCACTAAACAGTAGAAATACTTATAGGTATGCCTATTATTGCCGCTTCCCCTCTAAGTAAGCTTAAAGCTTGCCTTAGGAGTGTATCGATAGGCTAGCGGGGTCGGGATCGAACCATATATCACGGTTTTGAGTCAGTCCCTGCACCCGCTGACCTACCGAGGCTCTAAGGATGGCTTTGAGGAAATTGTCTCCGCCTTACTTTTTCCCTTCACGAACTCGGAGTGTTTGTGGCGGTTGGGCACGACGTGGTGCAAGCGGTGCCCGCGCGCCGCGATCGCCCCCGCTTCGAGCGCGAGAAGGCACAGGCACCAGAACAAGACACGAGCAGCTAACATGCTGCGACATCACTCGCGGAGCAACGGCCACGACCGTCCGCTACTAACTTCCATCGTGTACTGGCCCGTAGCCCGCCCGGTTTTCAAAGATTGGTGCGCGGGCGCCGCGCTGCCACAGACTTGGTAACGTTTAGAATGCACTAGCCCTTTGTTTACAGATTCGTGGACGGAACGACCGAAGTTAATATTGCTTCTTAATTTCCTTAAAATTAACAATTAATTTCTTTTCTCCCATTTAAAAATATTTTCACTTTTCGTAATCTATACACCCTTCACAATACCAATCAAGATAGATTTCAAATTCAAAACGAATGTTTAGAAAGTTTATTATTGTATGGAACGTAATTTAGAATGAATTTTATGATCAATGTATATCTGTTCTTAATTAGTTAAGATTAAGTTGTTTCTATATATGGAAATGGATTTAAATTTCTTCAATTCTAATTCAGGGTAGATGTCAGCAACCGTCGTATTTTCTTTAATTTAATTTCACTTTATGTAAGAGTAAGTAAAATAAATAATGTTTAATCCTATAAATAGTGAACATAAATTTTTTCAGAATTGTTTTAAAGATTTGAGTGATTACTATTAACAAACTATAATAAAACACACTGTAAAACAACGCGCAAAATTCACAAACGTTAGCGGAAAACTACCAAAAATATGAATGTGCGCCATGTCTCGACATACTTAGCTCATCGCCGTGGTTCTGCCCTGTTACAAGCACAGGTAAACGTAGAGAAGGCCGCAGGTATGCGCCGGGCTCGCTGCCTCGCCTCAGAAAAAAGCCACGCAACAAAACTTTAATAAGTACGCATTGTAGTCCGTGCTGGCTCTGATTCGAATAATAATCGAACTACTGTAGAACTGGTGCTTGGTTTTTGTGGAGTCGATGAAGCTGGAGCAATTAATATAACTTTACTCTATGGAGAAAGGCCTTTTATTTTACAATGAAGAATCGAGCAGGCAGTTCACTTTTTTATAAGTCCCTACCGATTTCAATGGACAATTAATTGGTCTACCAGAAGGTATGCAGATACGAGGCTTAAAGAAACAGCTATGTCCTATTTAACTCAAAATAAATAATACACCTATTTATTAAAAACCAAAGCTGGATTCTATAACTGAATTTATACACCATACCACATTGTATACAAACCGAAATAAAAAAATATTTTAAAACATTTCGGTAATTTCAGGAGGACGACTATTTGTTTAAATGTCAGCTTAGTAATATTTATTTATTAAACATTGAGGTATAAATATTGAAACTATATCCACCACAGAGTAGTAGTAACAATAATTGTAACTTTCTTCAAAATTCTATGCATATTCTAATATTTTGTGTGCATAAAGGACAGCACGCGCGCGTTGAACTCTTTACGAAACTTCAGTACCTACGAACTTTACTACGCTAACGTAACCCGACTTCGACAGGAGTATTTTCTCGTTGCGTAACTATTGCCGAGTTTGTTGGACAGATCCGAAAACAGACGCGTTATATCTCAGCAATGGCCGTGCTTCTGTAACTTTCACCATATAGTGACTTCAAGATGAACATTCAGTCCGACGTAAAAGCCTCAGTGAGTCCGCCGCACATTCCACAACTAAAGCTTCGTTAGATTAGAATGCTTAAAGATATTTGTTATGTTTTTATAAAATCGTGTTCTGCGTTCGAAGTTCAAAAAACTTTTCTTGAAATTTTTATATAAATGCTCTGTCTCTAGATGCTAATACATTGATCTTAACAATATTTTAAGAATTGCTGTTTGTAATTTTGTATGCGTGTTTGTTATAAATATTCTGTTAGCTATTTTTTTATATTTTTTACACTTTGGTGTTACCACATAAAATTTTGGCACAGTGATGATGAGCTATATATAATAATTAATAATTTTTGAGTAGGTCAACTTATTGTTGAACCACCCAGAAATTGTTTTCGGGCCTTTCTTACGAAAGCCTTCCCACAATTACGTTACGTCAATGGGTCCAGTACAATAAACAATACAGATATGTTGTTCAGAAATAATTTCAAGTTAAAAAAAATTATGTATAATATATATATTTAAAGATATATAAATGTGATAAACACAGCTTTCATAAAAAATAGCGACCGTAGCGAATTGCTGAGCCATTAACCATTCGGTAAGGCTAGCTAGTTACTTTTATTACCAGTTATCAGGATATCTTTTATTGAATATATTACGAACTAGTCGACGCCCGCAACTTCATGCGCGCGAATATTTTTACACCACAACTATAGGTGAATTCAAATTTTTACCTAAACTTAGGTTATTCAACTTTGATTTGCGAAGCTTAGAAAATATCTGCGATATAATATGCTTACATACTTAATGTTTCTTTACAATACTAGCTATACCCCACGACTTCGTCCTAGTTTATTTCCGAGAGCCTTCTCAATCTGCCACTATCCTAGCGGATGTCTACTAACCACAAATTAGCAAAATTTGTTTTTTGTATGTCCCGCGTTTTTCCAGTTTTTGAGTTAGGACCTTTCGCTTATATACATGTAGATTAAATAGTGTTTTAATAGCTCAACAGTAGGACGGCAGATTGGATCCCTTAGATCCCCGACTCTGATGGGCTACAATTCTTGATGTCCGTAATATTCAGTTAATACGTACTAGTCACAAAAAAAATCCTTTAAATCAAACTTCAAGACAAAATCATATTTCTCAAAGGCTGGCAACGAATAGTGCAGCGGTACATGAGTGTTAGAAGTGTGTTATAAAGTTTACTGCAGTTCCCGTTTGCACCTTGTTCATAAAAAACTGAAGATAAGTAGTGGTCAGATACTAGTTTAAAATACAAAACTCCGGACCCGGCTGCATGCGTCGCGACAGCCATGGCGACTGTAGGGCCACATCATAACAAAAGGAGCACAAACCACTTGACTGCTTTGTATTGCCACAATGACGTTTTGATTTCTGGTATTGTTGTAACGCAGGTAGTGCCGTGACGATGCCAGGCCGGACCGCTGATATTACTTTACGGAAATCATATTGAGTTAGCATTCTACAAACTAAGTAAATTTTATTTACTTTCGGATAATTACATTAAAAAACCCATGTGCTCCTTCTATTGTAGTCTCAGCTTGCATACATAATAACATTAAGCAAAACCAAGTAACTACTAACTTAGCGATCGGCTAAAATTAAAATAAGCAATTTATTAAAATTAAATAATGATCGACGTAAGAATGGCAGCAATTTAGAAATTAGAAATAATCATTAAATTTAACTTATACTTAAAAATAGTGTAAGCGAATAATTAAAGCTGTCTTAAAACGGATTTTTACACCAAAAAGTTCGTATGCAAATGCGTATGATATGGACGATTATATGTTCAGAATCGCATTACTCCTAATACTAATTAGCCCTTATTAGCCCACAACTGAGTATAGGCCTCCCTCTGTTTCTGCCACTCTCTCCTACCTCTCGCAACCCGCATTCATCCACTTCCTGCCACTCTTCTGAGGGCCTTGCACGAAATTTTCGTAGGTCGACGAGTAAACTTTATTTGGGATGAAAATGTCCGTGCAGGCCTTCAGGGGGCACGTCTTAATCGTGTCACCCTTTTAATAAATGCTAATACAATCCGCGGTGACGCTAAGAAGGGTCCGCTGTGGGCCTAGCACGAACATTTTCCTCCTAAGTAAAGTTGACTCGACGACTTACTAAGATCGAAAAAGTTCGTGCTAGACCCCCTGATGTTTAGAATCGCATTGTTAATCGATCTTGCTCTAAATTACATATATACCTATACATAGTTGAACGGATATTATTACCGGATAGATGTCTAGAATATACCTTTAAATTTTTAGTGTAATATAACAACATACCTAGATAGATATATTTAGTTTGCGAGATAGAACTATTTATATCTATTTCGTGTTTTCGCATTTACCGCTTTATATTTAAATTGCTATTAATGAATAACCTGACGAATTAAATGAACAAAAGGAATATAACTTCTAATAATTTTATTTTTGGTTTGCAGGTGAATGAGGTTAATAATCACAATATTATTTATAGTGGAACAAGCAACCGATAGCTGAGGTTAACATGTGAATTATTAAGTATATATAAAAATGACCTTAATTAGACTATATTGAATAAAAAATATTTTTGTTATATCTAAGAAACAATTGTGCGGCATAATAGGATCTTATCATGTAAATAAAATTGAAGTTTTTAGTAATTGCATATGATATACGATGTCTATAGCAATAACACAAGTTATAAACTTTTTGTCCGTCTGTTCGTTTATTGCGAGTAATCTCAAAAAAGGCTGGACCGATTTCGATGGTACGTTTTCACTGGCAGATAGCTAGTTTTGCAAGGAGCACCTATGCTACATCCGATTTAAAAAAATAATTATGGTTCAACGTAAAAAAAATCCTCAAAATTTCACAAAATCACCGAAATCACGTGGACTAAGTCACGTGGTATAGCTAGTTTAAAACAAAACTTAAAGCAAATCGGGACCTGGGACGATCCGACTTAACAGCACACTTGAGGCTTAATCCGTCTATTGTTGTTGGACACTTGACTTTATTTACGTAGAAACAATGCCTCAATAGTAAACCTCTAAATTTAAGTTTTTTATTGTTGTAACTGTAACAATAGTAACGACTGTTCATATTGCCCGGAATGATTTTCTGTTGTCCCCTAATTTTATTCTAATTTCTAACAAAATATTTTTTTAAAGTGCACCGTGGTGAATAAAAATATTGAAATATAGTTCCATAATTTGATTAATATCATATTTACATGAACAACTTATCTTTATGTTTATATATTTCTTTAGTACCTAACTCTGTCACTGAAGTTCTACGAAAGTTAATTTTAAAATTTTATTTATAATGATTGAAAAGTATCAGATCTTTGCGACCCCCTTTCAGTAGTCTCGCGACCCCCATGGGGGTCGCGACCCACAGTTTAAGAAGCCCTGATTTAGGAAAGTCTTTAATTGGATAATAAAGCAGACCATCTATAAAAAATGGTCCCGGCAGCGCGCCTGAACGGCTTTACCGATTTCGCTAATTCTTTTTTTGTTGCATTTGTTATAGTCAGAAGTTTCTTATGAAAAAAAAAAATTACAAAATTGCGCGTTAAATAAGATCTTTTAATAATACTTAATCATTATGTTAAATTATTTCTAATAACAACGAGGTCCGGAACGGGGATAATCTAGGATAATAGAATGTAGTAAATTGTAAGTAACCCAACTTTCAGGCAGGACATCGTCTGCCAGGTCCGCTAGTAGAGAAATAAAAAGGGTACAGATTTTTTATTACATGGACTGGAACATTGTAATTAAAATAAGGTAAACATTCTAATGAAGGTTAAGATGATGTAAATTTTATTACTTTAGAAGCCTCTTATGATCTTAAACAAGATTAAATTTGCAAGTATCAGCTAATTGACAATAAAACATGGTTTAAACTTTCTAAATTATATGTACCTAGTCTACATTACCAATTCGCATTACCACAATCAAATACTTCCTTATTGCATGTCTATCATCATAAATTCTGTACGATGTCTAAGGTAATGAACCTATAAATGAGTGTCAGGCCACAAAATACAAGCACCATAGTATATTTGAGTATTTACGACATTCCGTGTATCACACGAGCGCGTTGTTAACTTTAGATAGATATGTATAATGCACGCCTATTGGAAAAATGACTCTAATCGATTACTCATTGCTGTTTAATACAGATTAGGGTTGATGCAGATTGCAGCTTAATTTTGCCAAACAGTCAGCTTTTTTAATCCACATTAATTTGTAGAAAATCTACATTTTACGCAACAAAACTTAAAGAGGCTTTATTTTGTGTTTAATTCTAAAAGTAAACGTCTATTTTTTTTTAATTTTTATGCTGCCTAAACAATTTATATTTATAAAAAAACACTATATTTATTTATATTTAAGTCTAATTATCGCTTCCTAAATTAACGCCAATTATGATAATAATAATTATTACAAAAGTATCGTATGTCACGTTAGAAAAAAAATGGCACCAGGCTTCAATCAACTTAAAAACCCTTTTTAAGTTGTGAAATCGGTTTATAAAGAATCGTTTTTAAAATATTGTGGGAGATTTATGTTCATTTTTTATAAAGCAAGGGGCAAACGAGCATGCGGGATTCATTGGAGTTACTACCGACGCCCATGGACAATTGCAACACCAGAGGGCTCGCAGATGCGTTACCGGCATTTGAGGAAGTATGCTCTTTTCTTGAAGGTCCCAATATCTAGTTTGTTACAAGTCAAATTAATATATTATGTCATTTGCTGGTAATCATTAAAAAAATCAGTATCAAGATACTGCTTTTTTGATGATGATTTTTGACTAGTGATGAAAGTTCACCTTAGTAACAGCCCTGGAACGGACCTTCCTTCTCAGTAATAATGCTCAATAAAGTCTATAAGATTTAGCGAGCCTTGTTATTTATAACACTTCCATAATTGTAATAGCGTCTAGACGTAATAATGGGTCAGCAGTAATCACGATTTATTTAAATTATTTATGAAGAGGTTGGAACGGGCTGGGCATGTGGCTCGAATGGACTCGCAAAGGTGGGCCAATATCGGAACTTCCTGGATGCCCATCAATGCCCGCCGACGATCCGGTAGGCCGAGGGAAGATGTGACACGATGATTTGGATGCCTTTGCGGGGTAGCTGTGGATAAAGTTGGTCCAGGAAAGTAGTCCGTGAAGGGGGAGGCCTTTGCCCAGCTGTGGGACACAATGAGCTTATTGAAAAAAATCAAAAGTATAACTCAACAACTTCTCAAACACATTTTTTTATTCATTTCTTTCAGTTGTAATATACAATAAGCGCATAGCTGACCCCTTGGCGCAGTTGGCAGTGATCCTGCCTTCGTTGTGGGTGTGTTATATATATGTGCGTGTAATTTTATTTTTCTACAAAAAAATATTTGCGTATAACAGGCGTCTGTTAGCTATAACACATGCATTTACTTATCTACCTCAAGAACATACGTCCGTGTGTCATATAATCCTAGATATTATTTGTTTATTTTTATATAAAAATAACAAAAAAAAAGATAAATGGTAACAACATCATCTAATAAATAACTTTGGGTTCTTTACTATTTACTACATCATATAATATCAATTCCGCTCCCGTTACCTTTTCCGTTTCCGTTTACATTCTCGTTCCCGTTTCCATTCAAGTTCCTGATCTTTTGACAGATGATTTTTTCCTGTCAGTTTCCTGGTTCTAAGCTACCTCCCCACCAATGTTCAGCCACATCGGTTCAACCATTTTTGATTACAAATAGTGTAACTAACACGACTTTCTTTTATATACATATAAATGTATTAAGGTATTTATTATTATTATTTTATATAGAAGATACCTTAATACCTTATAAGTAAAAACCGTATATGTCCTGCCGTAACCGTATATTGGAGTGTAAATGTTTACATTAATCATATATACATATACGGATACAGTCACGGGCTGTGATATTAGTAGTATTAGAACATCAAATAGACTGAGGTCGGAAGTGAGATCCCCAGCCTTCTAGTAGTACAGTCCGAAGATTTTCCTTTGCGGTGGTTGAGCATATTGACCTTCGCTCCCACCTTTCATTCCTCACCTAAAGCCTCCCACATTGGTGTGCCTTTCCCACACCTATTTGTAATGCGTATTATACTGTCGAAGACAATATAATAAAAGATAAAAGTGTATGAAGTTGAGTTGCTCCAGCTTTGTACTTGATAGTTGACATGCAAAAATGTGAAAAACTTATTTCCTTAAGAACTATTTTTAAAAGAGTGGCTAACTAGTTTCTTGCTGATTCTCTTCCGAACTCTCTTCCGAATCAGTGGTAACTTTTGAAATAAATTGACGATTCAAAAGAGCTCGTAAAATTTTACTGAAATAAAATATCATTTGAAATGGAATTTGAATTTCAGTTCCATTAAAGGTAACATTATGTATTGAATTTGGTAACGTCAATATCACCTTGATTGTTCTTGCATCTAAAATCAATTCCACTAAAATTAAAATGTAATTACTGAATAATAGTATCGTATACTCTTGTTTTTTTTTGTGTTTTTTTTTAAAGATAAAGTACCTAATAGGTCTTTTAATAGATATAGGATAGGTGACTTTTTAGGTATATTCTTCTCTTACTAAGCTTAACTTAAACGCTTGTGTTAGATGTGGGTACGACGATACCTCAGCGGCGTTGGAATTTAAACTGGATACTTTGCGAATTGTAGTCCATCTCTTATAGTCAGGAGCTATTGAAACATTATTATATTTGTCAATTAAACCTACTACGTGTATCACTACTAGCCATCCAGCAGAAGTCACGTAAATCGCTTCATTCATAACTCATAGCTGGCTACAATAAGTTAAAAGAGCCCCGAATCCCAAGTCACCCAATAAATAACGTATCGGGTTCGCCTCACCCCTTTCCAATAAATTTTTAGTTTTCCTTTCCATTCGGGTTAACATTGTCTCTAATATTTTTCAGCTTTTCTGGAATATATATTCCAGAAAAGACGATTACATTTTCAATTCAAGAAAAGCATAATATATTATTACTAGCTGTACCCGCGACTTCATCTGCGTAAAAACATTAAGCGTGACGACATATAGTTTATAGCCTTCCTCGATACATGAGCTATCTAACACTGAAAAAATTCTTCAAATCGAATCAGTTATTCCTGAGATTAGCGCGTTCAAGTAAACAAATAAACTCTTTAGCATTATAATTTTAAAGTTACTTCAATTTTATTTATTTTCATTGTTGATGGATATTATATTATGGATTTGTGAGGTTTCAAACTAGGATTACATAATCTTTTGTTAAGGCGCTTGTCGATGGTCTCCTATATTTATACTTCACCGCCCTACATCCTCCACGCACTACTTGCAAGATGACTACCCTTGACCGCGTCTATTGTCAAGTGTCACCGTATGCGCCGACCAGGACATCATCGTCCTATTTGACCGCGGCTTTTTACGAGCCAACCCTTGTTCGGTCTGGACACAACAGCAGCCAGCCCGCGTGGGATCCCACGTGCCTGGGACTACAGTCTTGCAGATTAGTGCGTACTCCTTTTACCTTTACAGCTGCCTTCTTCTTCCTTGTCATCCTGGAAGCTGTATTTTCCATCACATCTACAGGTAAGCGCTTTTAGGGGAGATTTGGGACCCAGTAGAGCCTATTTTACAAAAATACAGTCCACTTAAATGTAATTCGCTAAGTATATTGGTTGGAAACCCCCAAAAGAAAACCCGGATTCGAAATTTATTTCGTTCCTAATTTATATACGTTTGTACAGTATAAGTAAGCGTAGACGGTGTAAATCTTTTGTTATTTCACTATGATATAAAATCAACATCGGATTTGCCATTTATCTCTATGAACAAAGTGGTAAGATGTTTTCCATATTTTAAGCAATAAAACCTCTTTATCTATTTCTTAATAACAATATATGTAATTTCAGCAGGTGTAGTGGGGTTGTGGGATATTCCAAAATATAGAAATTCTATTTCACAATAAATTCGGCGAAACTTCCGCCCCATGCATTGACCAGACCGGAAACATTTATTTATCGTATACGTGACTACCACGCCAGACACCGGATTATTGTGTGTAGTAACAATTTTTGAAAGAATACCGAAATTAAATTGTTTTTTTTTCCAAATCGCTGCGAATTGCGACCTTTCAAGGAAAGGGCGTACTTATTTTGAAGTCAAAATCAAAGAATATTTACTTCCATAGACTTCTTTACAAGCACTTGTTAACGTCATAATGTGTTATGTATACATGTATATTTTTTAAGCCATTATATAATATATTGGTGATAAAATTTACGATTTAAAAACTCAGTTTTTGAGGTTTCCTCGCGCCTTGCACTGAGAAGGGCCCACAACAAACTAAGTTTTTTTTTAAATTTATTCATCTCACTTATAAAAAGCTATTATAGGCCTTGCGAACCATCTGGTAATGCAGCTTTCCAGGGGCCTCGGTGATCATTCAAGTGCACCGCTCGCCATTATGCCTTTAATAAGATATATAAATAAATATAAATATATAGGACTATATGACATACAGACGACTGTTCCTAAGGTAGACAACTTAATGCCTGTGTTATAGGTAACAGCCGCCTGTAATGCCTGCAAATATTTTTTTTTGTAAATATATTAATACATACATATGGATAATACACCCAGACTCGAGGCGGGTATCGAACCCACAACCCCGGAGGTTTTGGAAGACACATAAAACAGTGGGACCCGATTAATATCACTTTGTGATATTAGTCGGAAGGGTGTAGAGACCATGGGGGTTCCGAGGATGACGTCAGATGGCAATCGGTCATTTTAACTCGCCCTACAGCCACATCCTCTGCTATCTAAGCGGACCCTGGTACTTAACCGGGATAACGCTAGGAAGAAGAAAAAGAAGAAGAAAAAGAAGTATAGTATAGCATTATGACCTAATTATGCACCGATATTTTCTGGTTTTTATTCGCGGATGCAAAGTAATTTAGTTTCCGAATGCATAATTGCTAAATACACAACAATAAGCATTAATTAAATACTCAATATGACTGTTTAAATATACAATATCTGTGTCAAAAGATCACTAGACCTGAAAAAGCAATCAGCTCTGAAAATAACCGCTCAATGGGACATTTGTAAATATTAATATGTGAATTGCATATCGCATACATTGTCACAAATATGTTGGAATTCCATTCATATAGCATATTTTTCAATGAGCAATATGTTTTAAAAATATGTTACTTTTTTTTGTTACTGATATGTTAAACACGGCTTTGATTTATGAATTTGCTAATTTTATAGATTTTTAACGTAATAGATATAGTTATAGTATATCTAGATTTCTGTAATAAAGCAGTAAATAATACATTGACGGCGGCAATTCACTCGCTCTTAGATGTTCTTTGAATCGCCATAGTTAAAATTAAACTCTACCACTGTTTCAGATAATTTAAGATGTCGAGAAGAACCGATACATATTTCAAACATTCTGAGTTAATATTGAGAGAATATCTACCTTACTTAATCCAAGTTATTATCAGAGCCCCTCAAAGACTTCTAAGATGTCAAGCAGCTGTTTCTAATATTCAAAGGATACCTATGCATTCTTCAAAGAAAAGTCCAACTCGGACTTTCAAGCGCTTTAAAGCGCGGGCAAATACCGCGATACTATAAATATACCGAAACCCGTAAGGGACCCGGTTTAATACCCGCTGAGGCTATTAGATCCACTTCTAACACAAGGAAATAGAGAGGATTAAAAATATGTCCATAACCCAAATCTGACTTCGACATCGAGCCCTGTAAAGCAGATTTTTCGACAATAATATAGAGTACAGAAAAAATATGTTTAAATGCATGTCTTGTTTTATGACTAGGTAAAATTGGTTTTTCTCCGATCCTCCGGCCGTATCCACCATAAATAGCATACAAAAAAAAACTTCTCCATATTGCAGCGAAGCGAAAAATAATCCCATAATACTTGCCCAGCCAAAACCGATGTTAGCCGGTTCCGTACTAAAGGGCTCATCATGTTAGGACCGTGTGGTATACAGAGTAGATATTTTCCGCGTCAAAGCCTTAGTGACGTAATTTGTTCGCCGGCTACGCTTACCCCTTATGGAAATGTTATAAGCAGCAATCGAGATTTGTGCTCGTTTTTCTTGTTTTTTTTTTTATAAAACAAGGGGCAAACGGGCAGACGGTTCACCTAAGTTACTGCCGACGCCCATGAAGAACTGCAAAACCAGAAGGCTCGCAGAGGCGTTGCCAGCCTTTGGGATATGAACACCCTACGATATTTTAACAATGGCGTTTAATGTCGATTTTCATGCTACCGTTGCATGGTTTTGAGTTACATGAAACGCGATAATTTTTGGTAAAAAGTATTTTAAAAATAGGAATATTTAAATACTATTGCGTAAATCAGCGAATGCTTTTCGCTGATTTACGCAATATTATTTAAATACCAGCACCGAGTAAATTCTGAGTAATGATATAAACAAACTGCCTAAACAAGGCTTGAAATTGTGTTTTTTTGAAGGCAGTTTAATTAGTATGGCTTTTTTAATATAACAAGGGGCAAACCAGCTGGCGGCATTCACATAAGTGACCACAGACGCCCATTAAAACTGCAACACCAGAAGGCTCGCAGAGGCGTTGCCAGCCTTTAAGATATGAGTATGCTCTTTTCTTAAAGGTCCCTAAGTCGTATCCGTTCGGAAATACCGAAGCTGGCAACTGATTTCACAGGGGAATTGTGCGAAGTAAAAAATTTCTACTGTGGACTTCAGATTAGAACATCGAGCTGATGAGGATGGAATTCCAAATTTTGACAGGATGTCCTGTGGTGAAATTCAGCTGCCGGTATGGGTCCGAACAATCCCTCCGTACACTCCCGTGTTGTTTTACTTTTATGAACCAAATTATAAATTCTTAGTTGTCGGTTGTCACATGTAATCCAGCGTCTGCCTGCCTTTTTATCGCATGTCACATAAAAGTCTTCTCCATCAGTCTTCCGCATACAATCAGATGAGTTTTAAACTTTTATTTATTTACAAACTGTAATCTGCCACTTTGCCCGCGTGAATTCAGTAATTTTGTTAAATTTTGAAGGCTTTTTTATGCGATAACCTAATTATTTATTATACTGGAAGTAGTCTTCATTATTCCTTGTAAGCTCAGCTATCTACCTGTGAAAGTCTCGTCCAAATCGGTCCAGCCGCTTCATAGGTTTCCCGGAACAAACAGACAGACAGAGCCACAGACAAAAATGTTACATTATAAAAATGTATAAATGAATCCACAGATTACAAATATAGGTTTCCAATTATTTTTATGATCTGAGCATTTAATATATGTTGACAGAACGAACAGTCAAAAAGACACAAAAATTAAAGATTGCACGCTGTTAACAGCGGGAATTTATTTATTAATTCGATTTAATAATTTAATAATAGGGCCAACAGCAGAAACCATGCAAAAAAAAAATAGTTACAGAGAGATGTGTCGGACTGTACCCGCACTAGGTATTCCTTTATCGCGGGTACTAGTTTACAAATTTTACAATTTAAATTTACTGTCGTAGGTCGGTTAATAATATTTACATACACTATAGTAATACGTAAGGCAACCTTCTTTTAATCAAGAGCTGCTACAGCGCCATGTATTGCCGTGTCTGCAGCTGGCGGGCGCCATAATCGGCAAGGCGGGGTCGCGCATCCGCAAGATCCGCGCGGAGTCGGGCGCCGGCATCGAGATCGCGGAGCCGCTGCCCGGCGCCGCCGACCGCATCATCACCATCACCGGCACCCCGCAGCGCATACAGAAGGCGCAGTACCTGCTGCAGCAGAGGTACCCGACTTTGTCTCTTATTTATGACTTTTGCATTCACTACTGGGTATGCGGGGAGCGTTCAATGTATTATCGGTATCGGCGTGATATACTAATGACATGACGAGGGTGACTAAATTATCTCATTATTTAATCAAAGAAAGATAAAACACATTTATTTGATTGCATCGCACTACAAGTAAATATACTACTCGTAGTGTGATGCCTCAAAACGGTAAGTCTCCTAAGCGTTTTGTTGGAAATGAGCACATATTCTTGCTTCCAATCATAATTCTCAGAAGACACCTACTGATATATCTGTTTAATGATACTCTTTGAGGTTGAGATACAGAATACCATTCAATTGTCACTGTCAGTATATAAAATATCAGTCAGTTGATTGATACGAATGGACAATCTTGAAAAAAATCCAACCACAAAACGAACAACCAACTTCCAATACAAGAAACGAATTTCTTTGCATTCTATGGATTTGCCGTGTCGTTGCCGGGTCCTAGCATTACAGAAGAAACCATAGCAGGCCTGGGACATGCGACCCAGATGTAGGCTTAAGAACGCTCTTTCTAGTTAAAGACTTAAAAGTAATTAACAAAGAAATGGTGCCTGTTTACTAAGATTCTGCTCTTTTATTATCTACAATTTAGAAGTGGTTATGAAGAAGTATATTTTCTTAGAGGAACTTAGAAATAAGTCTGTTCAGACTATAGGGGACAGTATTGAAAAATAAATTTTATTCATCTTTTTCCGCTGATTCTTTCATGTCTATACCGAGAATACATTAAACGCCTCTCCTAAGCGTCTAAGTCGCGCCACATCAAACGATCGTCAGCTATTAAGTATTAGCAACTTGTACCTGCCACACTTCGCTAATTGGCATAATTTAATCTATCCTAAATAAGTACTGCTTTTTTCGATAATTGAATATTGACGCCCAGAGCCTGGGCTAATTTACATATGTCCCGCAAAGGCATCCACGTCACCATTTCAATCTCATCATTAAAATATGCCGTATATTTTTGATGAACACATACACCATCCTAAAAGCCATAGAGCCCACAAAAATGCAGGACCCTGTTAGTAATAATAGTTTTTGGACAATATCAATTTAAATATAATTTTTTTTAACAGTATAAGAAAATGTAATTTTTTCCTCCGTGCCCCCTTGTCTGGGGGCTCTGGGATCCCTGCCTCTGTTATGGTAAAAATGGCACTGTATTATATATGTTTAAAACTGTTGGAAATTCTGTACATGTTTCATATTTTACATTTAGAATAGAAAGTAATGGAACAAAAAATACTATCGTTAAAATTTGCTGGTAGAATGGGGCAAGGAGTGAAGTTTTACTTTAAAATACCTAAGGACGACCCCTAAGAATCATCCTTTAATTACGTTACACGTTAAAGGGGTATTTAAAAAAATGTGAAAATGTATTACAACGGACATTAGGGGTCAAAAACTGTGTGACGTCACAAGTAAAGACTTAAATTTTTATTAACACAATAATTAAAAGAGCGTGATGTTTTCTAGATTCTGTGACGTCACTCCAAGGGTTTTGAAAGTGTTACAATCTGTGATAAGGATGGGGGTACTTAAAAAATCGTAAAATTCGTGTGACGTAATTTATGGAAAACCCTTTATATGGACTGTGGAATTGCAGTTTCAGTTTCATGCTAAAATTAAACCTTATTTATATTTATATAAATTTATTGTCTGTCTAATGTTAAAAAATGTTAAATATAAATAATTTTGTTACAATTGTGCTGTTATGAATGTGTTGTGCCATATTATGTAACCATAACGTTATTACTAACACAGCGTTGTTCTGCAATAGAATGTTTCAAGAGTTTCCCGATTTGGCTCCAAACAAAAGTAACTTACAACATACAAAACATACAAAAATGTAATAATTCATTGGCTCTTACGAGAATGCGAGGTAACAACACCTGAATAATTTTTGGTAGCCCTCTTTTCTTGTATTCTATCGATATTAATGTTACTTTGGGGATATTTCGAGAGTAGTTTATTTGTTTATGGTAGTTAATTTGTTATATAAACGTTGTTTAAATCTTGACACTAATATAAGTATTAGATAGTTTATTATGAATTCACCTTTTACAATAGTGATAACCTTTTTAGCATCTGGATGATAATGAATCATGTATTTGAATACAGTGAAGTCACCCTCGTTACGCCGCGCTTTAAATTAAGAAATATATAGGACTATATGACAAACGGACGTCTGTTCCTAAGGTAGACAACTTAATGCCTGTGTCCTTTATTAAACAAATTTTGAGATAATTTAATTTTTAAATTTTAATTAATTAATGAGCTTGTTATAAGCATTTGCCTTCGGCAGCATGAGCATGCGGCTCATAGACTTTTGAATGCCCTCCAGCTTGAAAGAGAATTTCAATGACTACTTCCAGATGGCAGATTTAAATTTTTTACCCGGAAATAAATAAATAATAGAAACCACACTAGGTCCAGGGCCTCCAATTTGAGGGGACCGCGAAAAGAAAATTTACAAGAATTATTTTATTTATGTTCCCTCAAAGTTCCAACCTTCCTACTAAGTTCCATATCTCATTATTTCTACGATCCCTGAATAGACTAAGACGGCCCTGCTTGTATGCCTATAAGAGAATTGTTGCCGGCAGCTGTACTTCATTAATAGATGTCACTTCAGAATCCAAAAGTCCACACATGCCATCTCAGTGCCCGAAAATCAACAAAAGTTGCGATTTGTATTGGGTGTACTGCCACGTCCAGGGATAACGTGCATCTATAAGGAACTAGCTACCACCTACCAGATTTCCGAACCAATACAAATAATGCCGGCTACATACGTAACGATTTCGAGATATATATAGTAGCGATTTTAGAGTGCGCAGATAAATCGAACGTTTCTATTGTCTTGACACGCCTCCGATATCGGCGTCAATCGTTAGGTCTGCGCAGAAACTTACACAAAAAACGTGTCATCCGGAATGGAAAATGAAGACTCACTTGCGATACGAGACGTGGCTGTGTGTTTCAAGAAGAAATTACTAATCTTCTGAAGTGTCAACCTCTATATCCCTGTTGACATTTGGATAGACGGCTTATACTATTTTTCGACTGACCGTTTGTAGGAAGCATTTTTTTTTGTTATTGTGATCATAGTAATCTTTGATTTGGCCTTCCAAAGCCAAGTTTGGCTTCTGTGATCCGCGTTGCACGTAGGCATACAAGCTACGTTAAGTACTGCCGAAATGGTCGACCGCCACCCACACTAGACGATAAAACTGTGCAAACAGATTCCCCAAGAATTTATCTAAAAGAAATTGCAACTGCCACCGATGAACGATGATCTACAATGATCAATAAATCTGCGCAAACTGATTTTGCACAGATAAATCGCTACCATATATCGTTACGTGAGTACGCGTTATAGGGGACCTTCAAGAATAAAATTCTTCTTTTCTCAAAGAACGAATCTGTGTGCTACCAGAAGGGTAGTGCAATTATTTACTATTATCTAAGAAAAAGATTAATAACTTCATACCTGCATCTGCGTTTGGTTACATGTTTCGATTAAGAAAGTAAACTTCAAAAGTTTATAAAAGATTATTATACTGATCTCCCATACACAGTAAATGATCATTAAATATAACGGCAGTTCTGCTTTAGCTGTAAAAATTATCATTGTTAGCCGACTTCATTTTTCAAAATAACATTCAGCCGCTATGAAAGAGATAATATGACTCTCTGCTTTAATTATATACCCGTAACCTTCTAGGAAATAAATTTGATTTTACTGAAAATAAGCTTGTTAGAGAACTACTTCATTGAACATGTGACTTTAAAAAAAACATTATTTATACTAGCACGAACATTCTTCGACAGCGTTTGAAGGTTTGCGCCATAGGTTCAAGCGTCTTACTGATAGTATTTGTATTGTTGTCAGACCCAATGGCAGCACCAATTTTGTATCAAAGCTGTACAAGAAGGTTCTTACTGATACGTAATTATTGGAAATTATACCTGATATTATTATTATGAATACACATATACTGTAAAATATTTCCATTACATTCGAAAAGACCAGGAACAGTATCAAAGGTCCCTGACGGATGTTAATCTCTCTTATAAGATTGTATATGGACAAATATATTTGATACAATTGGCGACCTTTCACATGCACATTGTAATCTGTAATGAAATACGTAAGATTAACAAATCACGCAATGCAAACTATTAAAAAATATCATTTCAAACCCAGACCCCGCATGATTCTAATCTCCTTTAAATATGCTTTCCATATAATGTGATACTGGCAGAATATTTTCTTAAATTACTTTCTTTATTGATGAAAATCTGTCGCATTTCCAAACTATGTTCTTTTATTTTGTTCATGGTTAATCAAAAGATTAAATTCTAAATAACCTACCTCCATGTGAATAATTGTTGAGCGTAAAATTTTTCAAACGACCATGCAGTACTTGTAAAGTTAAGTTCACCAATCTAACCAAAAATATGAACTGCATATGTATAATAAACATGTACAAACATATTATTATTACACCAAATATATGAGCGCCTGAATCTGAAAGAGAGAGACGAATTTCTTAGCATTCCATGGATTCACCGTCCGGGTGGCGGGTCCATCGCGTTGCAGAGAAAGGAACCATAGCAGTGCCGGGGACTTGTGACCCAGGTGTAGGTTTAAGACCGCGCTCTTTATACTTATCACTAACACTCAACTTCACTGCCAATGTTCCCTCCCCTGCCTAGCCAAATCTGGTATAATCCTACTAGTGCGGCTTTAGATGTCCTTTATATTGTATAGGGATTTTGCTGGTATACCTTGCTCTTACCTCTACCGCGTATAAGCTAGTTTCATAACCGTTTTTAGTGAGCTCATTGATTAGGTCAAAGTACTTGTTCATTTTTATCAGATGGTCTTTAGGGATGTTGATCTCCCATGGAACTGTAAGCTCTACA
>JANCMC010041142.1:0-10017 GCA_024363005.1 Charaxes varanes
CCTAAAAGTCGGCAAAGTGAAATTTAATATTTAACTTTCTAATATAAAACATTTAAGATAGGTATAGGAAGGGAAATTAAAAAATGACTTTTTTATCTAAACTAAACTAGTCAAATGAGAATTTTTTTTTTGGTTTTATATCAATTTTATTACATACTAGGTACTTTATAAAAATTTCTTTTACGAGCGAACGTAGTCTAACCGGCTTTTTATTCAACGGTACTCATAACCGCTTCGCAAAGCGTTAACATGCGCTCGTCTGCCTCTTGTAACATAAAAATTAAAATAAAAGTTCGATTTTTTTGGCCTTGGTCTTGTTCACTTTCTGTATGTAATTAATAATTTACTCGGATGTCGTCGTTTGCCTTTCGTTCGTCGCAATTATGAACTAACTTTTACAGTATATTACAAATTGTGCCGTTACCATCACATGTTTTTGATGCAGATTGATTTCCTGGGCCCCACTGCATCCACCAATTATTAGATTGGATTCGTGGATTATCTTCCTTAAACCTAGTCATGACGTGATTCTTGAAGCATTCGTTGCAGAAGACATGGCCATAGAACATTTTCAGAGATGTCGGTATCGTTCGGCAGATGCCTGTTTCGTTATATCATTTTAATAGCAGATATATAATATTGTACTTTTGCTTCTATTTTGAAAAAACATTTATATAAACATGCTATATTTAATATTTATACAAATATATTACATACATAATTTGATTAAGTAGAAGGCGATTTTTGCGCCCTTGCTCTCTCGTTAGATGTAATATTTTCGCTAAACGACAAGACTAGATCAAATGAATTGAAATGTTCCCGCAATAAAAATTAAATATTCGATATAATCTAAAAATTATAAATTGAAATCACACTTACAACACATGCTACAAATTCTGTGAAAATTTTGACCGTCAATATCAACTTTATCTTCAGCATCAATTGGCAAGAAACATCTTGCACAATAGCATTTCTTATTTTCTTGAGGTTTTTCCATTATTAAATAATACAATCTAAAATTTATTATTGAAAAAAAGAAAATATCAAAAAGAGATATAGAATCAGCAAATAACTTCCATGGTAAAAAGGTGTCAGTTGAAAACAGAAATTGAACAAGAGAACACAGTCTTCTTTAAAATTAGAATTACTCAGTTCATAAAATTGACTTTTAAAAGCTTTTTACGTTGCCAACAACCTTTTAAAATGTTCTAACAGACTGAATTGTGTCAATCGTATGTAACTTTAAATTATTTTCGTAAGATCTTAATTTATAACATTAATAAATTTTAGAAAATTGTATCAAATAATAGTTATCACTTGATATTTATGTAAAGTAGCATCCCTATTATGACGAATCATGACGCGAATCGTAATAAAAAAATATATGACATCACTAGTCCTGCCTATGTGTGTTAGTCAACCGTTGTTGTGTTATCATGTTTTTATCAAAAAGTGATGTTTGTGAAGTTATTTGAAGCTAAATCTACACATATTTAGTGGTAAAGTACATAAATTATCTAATCTTTATCTTTGCGCTTGATAAGAAAGTTGTATTACAAAGTTTGCTTAGGTTATAGCTGGGATCGTCAAAGCCCAATATGAAATCATGTTTTTTAGATTTTGTGATAGAAAACCTTGTGTTTTTGAATAAACGAAACCGGTGAAAGGTTAAATATACGCATATTTATGCTTAAAAACATTTTTCTTGTCTTTCGGTGTATTTTCTAAGAGAAATAATGTTTTATTTGAAGGTACTATTGCACAGTTTTAAACTTGTCCTTTTAAGTTCGACCTCGATTTGCTATAGACATTTGGCGAGCCGCAGCCTTCGGTTGCATCAATAATGTTCCAATGGAATGCATTTTTACAACATTTCATTACAAAACTTTGTTTATGGATGTTTCGAAATGTCGTAAATAACTATTCTGTTACAATAACAAACTTGTTTGCATTGTTTACAATTATTATTTGAACAAATATATATCGATTGCTGTGAGAATATTTCCGCTACTGTCATTAATATTTTATTATAAATCTCGAAATTTAGAGTATTCTTAAATATAAATTTATATAAGGTATTCTTTTGCAATATATGACTAAGTATTTTAATTAACTTGTAAGTATTTAATTTCGTAAAGATAAAGGAGCTTTTAAGTTTAGTATTCTGATGAAACAAGCTGTTTGACAGAAGTTAAAAAAATCACTAAAAATAAACAATATAATAAATTCTAATTATATTAATGTTTACGCATAGGAGTTTTCGTTTTGATATGTGGGATGGTGGGTTTCCCCTTAAGGGATAGTGCTAGATAGAAGAAGACGTAGAGAATTTAAATTTTCAATGTTGATAGGACATGCTAAAACGCTTATGAAAATTATTATTATATATAACACTATTACACGCTCTTGGCAACCTTTTTCTTAATAACTAGTGGACCCAGCAAATGTTATTCTGCCTGTACGTTTAATTACTATTTAATACAGATTATATACTATTTACCACGTTCTATTCTCCTAAAATTTTGTCCCCACTCCTGCTTCCTTTCACTTTCCTATTCCCGTTCCTGTTGTAAAAAGTGCCAAGTTTACATTAGAAATAATTTCATATAGTGGTAAATTATTCTTAAAATTTCAGTCTAAAAGAAGCTTAGGAAGACCAACGAGGCAGTTACATTAATTTTTAATTAAGATTAAGTAACCTGTTTGGGAATAAATATAATTTTATTACATCCTTACTTAGTTTAATTGTTATGTAAAATAAAACTTTGTTGTTTATTTTATGTTACAAGAAGCAAACAGGCAGGCTGTTCAGCTAAGAGACTACTGATACCTATAGACATTTGCATAACCAATAAGCTCGCAGATGCATTGCCAGCCTTTAAAGAATATTTTAGACCACCAGCCACTTTAACAAACCCAAAAGAAACAAGACAACAATACCATCACATGACTGGACGGCATTCCCACAATTTCACGCTGATAATATCAATAATTCTTATTTTCTTTATATACAATAAAATTAAATATAAAAAAATGATTTGATGATCTGAGCTGGAATTATTCAACATTTTATTAGTTACCATTTTTTAATATCTAATAATCATTCATTCATCAAAAAGCCTGAACATAATTAATGCTTATTTCACAGAATGGTGCACCTGAATGTCCAAAAGAGAAAAATGTCCCGCCATGAGAAAGCGAAAAGTGGTTTTGTGAGTATATAAGTTACAAATAAACAGACTAAAAACATTTAAAAATAACTTAAACTTAAATATGCCATTATTTTGGGCCATATATGGGCTTCGATAGTGGGGTGAGTAAAATTAGGTGAACTGGCTAGTGACTACCCTTTTGCTACTTTCATGTCATACAAAAAAAATTAGTCTCATGTCAAATTTATTTAACGTACATATAGGTGATTAGCTTTAACCCGCTAATTCGTCTACGTTGTGTTTTCTTCGACTTTAACACAAACTGTCAATCTCTATTTTAATCCCTTTTAATGAAATCAAATACTATACTAATATTTACAATCTTTAAAGAAAGTAATTGTAGTATTCTGTGAGCCGACATTTTTTTGCAAAGTACTATCTTGTATTGTTCAAGTATACTCACTTGTTTGTAATATTCGCTAGTCTTATGAATTAAAAACATCATCCAAAATGTTAAATCATTATTTATCATCAGGTACAACAGAGGTCAAACACATTTGTTTGTTGTTGTTCCAACATGTGTAACTTTTTTTCATAATAGAGGTCAAACACACTTGTTAGTTGTTGCTTCATCCTGGGTAACTTTTTTCTACCCTTCCATGCTTCTTCTCTTCTGTGAAACTCCTTCTGATACCGAATGTCGAGATTGCCGAAGAGTTGTTTTTACTAAAATATTATTTTCCTATCTCGTTACACCCATTGTTTTGCAAGCCGCACCATTTCGATCATCTCATTGGCATGTCTTTCCATGTTTGGGTATACGCAGAATGTTTGTAGCAATACGATATGTGTTAAAATGCTTCACAGCGTGGAATATCATCGTTTTTGACCACTGCAGATGATGGGCTGTCTCTTTAAACGACCATTTCTTGTAGCGAAGTTTTATTATCCTTTGCCTTGTAGAACCATATAAAATGTATTTTTTCTATTGTTTTGAAAAAATTAACTTTTAGACTTTTATACCATTTAATAGAGTCAGCATTATACGAAGATCTTTATGACCTAGCTACAACTTACAGAGTGGTCTGTATTGAAAGTTGAATATTAAAAAAATAAGTATTCAGGGTTCTTAATTTTGTCGCCAGCCATTAAGTTGTAATAATATGATAACTTTAAGGTACGATGTTTATCTAAAAATTATTCAATTAATCATGCATATAAATGAAGAATTTTGCGATACTGAGTGTGATAGAAAAGATGCGAGTTTTTTTCGTGTGAAGTCAAAAAATAACTTGCTTGCAAACAATCGTTCTTAATTACATGACCACCATTGTATACCTAACAAATATTAAAGCGAGCTATAAAAATGTTATGTAACCCGTCACTAACCAATGTACACATATATGGCAAATTCGTGTACATTTAATGTTACATGCACACGTTTTGTGTACACGACGAGATATCATTGTTAGCATTTCAGTTTTCAGTTGCTATCCATGGACTCGCGGAGCATTTGCGTTTCTCGGGCGTTACGAAAAATTGTTTTAAACTTAACTGTTTTGTGATGCATGTGTATAAGAAAATAAATTTATTATATCTGTAAATCGAATATCTAAATTAGAGATTTATATAAATCAATGATACTAATGGTTATTATTACTTACTGAGTAATTTATTCGTTACTGAGTGTTAGCGAGACTAACGAACAACGATTGTTTTTATTATATATAGAATACTATGCTCGCCATGATAAGATTTCCCGAAAAAAAAAAAAAAACACCAACTTCTGTTAATATAAATATTTTAAAATATTTAAAACGCATAAAAAATCTTCTAACAATTCGCTTTTATTTTGCTGTTGTAAGTTCAAGAGCTAATCTCATAAGTAATGTGGTGACATTGTGTTGACTGGAGAAGCCCTGTCCTATTATTTATTATTGAAAGTTTTCGACTAATATCGCTGATTCCAGGTGAGAAATTCTAAATTAGATGGAAAGACAGATTAGCTTAATTAGAAGTACCGCCACGCGCCTTTTGGTTTGTAGCCGAATATTGGGCCGGCGCGTCCGGGTATCGGTACCTCTTTGGCACATAAGATCGGCGTGATGTGGCGGTAATGCTGTCACGTGTGACAGTGATTGAATGCTGTCACGTGTGACAGTGAGATAGTGAGCCCAAACCCCTCCTAAGAGCCGGCAACGCATATTCGTTGCCTCCTCATGGTGCAGATGTTCCTGGTCGGTCGTCGGTAGTCACGTAGGGGAATCGCCGTCCCGTTTGCACCTTGTAGTATAGAAAGCTGTATTTATAAATCTGAAGTACGCAGAATTCGTTAAGATGTTTTCCTTAACTAAAAAAATTAGAACGTAGTTAACCACAATTAAGTTTAATCTTGATTCGGTGCAGAAAGAGGCTCATACTATTAGATAATTGTTTACCAAACAGATACTGGAACTCTTCGCTCAGTATTGCGTAATAGTGACAAACGAACGGACATAATGTTTGTAAATATTTTGCATCAACGAAATGTTTAGTACTACTGTAATTACAGGGGCTAACGCTTGTAAATGAAATATATTTTTTGTTGGGAGTGAATAGAACAAAGTGATAAAAGGCAAACAATTGTTTATTTAACCGACGTTAAAGAAAGAGGTTATTTTTTTATTTGCTTACAGTTTTTTGCGTCATACCCCCGCTGATATTTTTTTATTAGTTTTGTTTTAAGGGGTTTTTTTTACATCTTTATCATTTATGTACAATAATGACGTACCTGTTTGTGCATGAAAATATTTAAAAAACGCCAAATTTGTATATCTATTTATAAATTGTTGGTTGGAATTTACTTGTATATTTATCTTTCTTATCGTTTATCAGTGAAGATAAGTTCGGACTAAGAAACTGACTATCATTTCAGTAGTGAAGTGTGAGCCATAGGCATTTTTTAAAGTTTAAAAATGATATGATATTGAAGGCACGGGAAACCTAAAGAAGCTAAATATATTTCAATTGATATGTGTATTTGTTTCCGATGTTCAAAGTTTTACCAAAGCGAAATATATATAGGCACAAGTGTTTTATAAATATATGGGTACAGATAACAGTTTATACAAACAAAGCAAATTGTGATAGACGTGTCGCCTTTGTAAAAAAAGACAACAAGCTAGTTTAAAGGTGATAAGATGTCCTCATGATTCTCTAGTTTGCTCAATTTTGAATGAAACTAATTAGAACACTGTTGTGCCTTATTTTAAAGCGATATTTTATTGTGAAAGTGGCGTAAAATAAAAAAAAATTAGGTGAGATCAATAAACATTCTCCGTAAGTATTTTAATAACAGATTATAAGAAAGTATTAAATAAAAATTAATTTGTGAAGTAATTGACATGACTTAAAAGCAAAAGGAACGTTTCTAAAATTAATGTCTTAGGATCTCCTATCTTACTAACACTGCGTGAGAAGACATATTATAGGGGCTCAATAAATAAAAGGGAATTTCACAGATTAAAGATATGTACGCATTTGTTTTGTAGAAGTGTGATTGCCGAAAAAAGCACATGGATTAAGTTTTGCAAAAGATGATAGACATTAAATAGTGATTTCGAAAAAAAAAACAATGTAAATTAGCGAAAAGTACACAATACCGATATACCCACTACTTTTCAAAGCAACTCTGTTTGAAAATGTGTAATAGTGAAGTGTAGTGAGAGTGTGCTTTCACAATGTCCAACAGTCTTCCAAGGTTAAAACGGAGAGAAACATGGAAGAGGAAAAGTGGGGTAAGTTGGCGGAGCAGATAGATTTCCCAGTAATAATTATAGTATATTTAGAATGCTAATGGAGATGGTAAATGTTTTTATTCGTTAAAATTGGTTGTAATACTTACTTTAGCAAGGTCTGTCTGCAAAAGTGGAGCATAATTTAAGTTTATGCTTCGCTTTTCAAGCGATCCTTGCTTTGAGTGTGTCGTGGCCATATCGTAGGTTTGGCCACATCTTATTAATTGACGTCCAAATGATTTTCGACCTTAGTGTGGCAAGCCAATTTCTTGGTCGACTATACGCATCATGATGTGCCTTGGCCAAATTAACGATAGGAAATCGTTTGTCGGTATATTCAACTAAAATCGCAGTTACTATATGAAATAATTTACATACACGCAATTTCCATATGCCAGTAAAGTTTTAACCAATAATTAGATAACAGAAGTGAACTGGCTATGAGTGAACTGTATTGTTTAAAAATAAGTTTTTACATTTCATTTACAATTTGAAGGATGCCTGGATAACATTTTATAGAGATATTTTGTAGAGATAGAGAGAGAAGCTATTTTTTAGAGATGAAATTAACTTAGTGAACTTACAATTTGTTTAAAAATAAGTTAAAAATGGGTATCTTTAAGTCAAGAGTGAATAGGTTCATTCTAGGTATGCACGTTACTCCCTAGACTGCATCAACACTAAAGATCAGTCGTGACAGCAGTCAAGCGCATGCCTAACATATGTTTTTTTTTTATATAAAAAAAACACAAGTTTAACAATTTATTGTACAATCTCCTTTAACACAGTTTAAACTTGCTCAGGAGCTAGGGCTACATAATTGTTCTTTGGAAAGTGTTCTATTTTCAATAGAGATATTTTAATTATTTATTTATTTATTTATTTATTTATTTACAGGGACACACACTTATCACCGATAAAAGGCAAAACTACTTTAGACTGCAAATAAATGCGTTACACTGCATCGAATCTATTACTTGCCTCTCGAAAAAACAATTCTCTTGCGAGGTCCTCACCCAGCTTTATGGAAAACACGAGGCGTACTTCAAAAATCTACTAGCGAGATATAAAGTGAGTCTGCATAAAAAAGTCGTAAGGTTGTATAGAGATCGTGGGGCTTTTGAGGATGACGTCAGATGGCAATCGGTCATCTTAACACGCCCCACAGCCACATCTTTTGCAATCTAAGCGGACCCTGGTAGTTAACTGGAATAACGCTAGGAAGAAGTAGAAAATATGATATTTTTTTATCCATAAAATTGAGATGAATATATAGATAATGAATTTTTTGATTTCAGATGAACCTTATTGACGATTTATACGATTTTTTCACCAAACCCTGGATAGGCGCGTTTTATCAGGAGCCCTTCACCAACTTTCTGGACGACATTTATATATATGGCGCCAATACGGTATTTATTTTTTATATCTTAAAAAAAAATTGGCCTATCTTTGTTCTTTCTTGATCTAACTTCCTCTTTCCTGGGCCAATCTCATCCATAACTTCCACACAACAGCTTCCTCTCAAAGGTATCCAAATCTTCGCGCCACTTCACCTTCTTCCTTGGCCTGCCGGGTCGTCGGCGGCCATTGGTGGGCATCCAGGAATTCGCATTAAAAACTAAATTTAAATGGTCATTTTATATTTGCGTTTATAATTTTCTATTCATTAACTAACAATTATGTATTATCTATAGCTCAAAAATAATAATAATTAGTGATACCTGTGCGAGTATAATTCGGTATTGTGCTGGTAACAGCTCTTAATAATTTGTACGAGCAAAATGTCACAAAATCTATACCAATATTGTAAAAGAGAAAGTAACTCTCGCCTTTTATGTTTCCACGCCTAAACCGCTGAGCCAATCTTGATGAATTTCGGTATAGAGATAGACTGAACCTTAGAGAAGGACATAGGCTACTTTTCAAACGAAACATGAAACGGGTTTTGAAAGTGTGTGTGAATAACGCGGAAGAAGTGGCGGGTTTCGATTGGGTGAACCGATTTTGATGATCCTCTTTTTATTTGAAAGCTGATGCTTTTGCTTTTTGAAAGTCGTGAACTCGCGACTAAACTAGACCGACCCTGTATCTTAGACTATAGTCTCTTCTATGACAAATTTCTTAATATACATATAAGTCAAATAATTTGAAATTGTTTTTTTATTAAAAAGAAAGAAAGATTTTAGATGTCAATATATTTCACTGGCCCGTTAGCGCAGTGGGCGGTGACACTGCCTTCCGCTCCGAAGGTCGTGGGTTCGATTCCCGCCTCGAGTCTGGGTGCATTATTTATATTTATGTATTTATTAATTTCCACAACAAAAAAATATCTGTGTATAACAGGCGTCTGTTACCTATAACACAGCCATTAAGTTGTCTACCTTCGGAACAGACGTCCGTGTGTCAAATAGTCCTATGTATTTATTTATTTGTATATGTAAGTTTTGTTTTCGGTTTCGTTTAAGGTGTATGACGTAGTGAAAACGAAGTACCTCCAATTCTATGAAGGCGCAAAAGACGAGGAAGGCGGTTCGTCTAAAGAAGTTATGTTTTCTTCGGAGAATCTTAGTGAAATCGGTTGCAAGGTAAATCACAATTATTTAAGGTAAACATATGTTATAATAATAATAATTTAATTATAACATTTTAATTATAACAACAATTTAATTATAATTTATAGTAAATATTTGATTAAATATTTTTTATCGTAAACGGATTAATAGTTGACATTTTTGTATAACTTAATTTTGAGAAATAAAAGTCTTTTATTTCTCGAAATTAAATTATATGTATTTTTTAAACATATGTTACACGATGAAAATATTAAACTAACATGTACATTTCATAGGTTATAGTGCACCTCCAAATGCAGGTAAACACGGAAATCTTTTAATTAATGTTTATAAACAAATGCGAGGCAGAATAAAAAAAATAAATTGTTACTATTAATTGTCATATATCTGAATTTTGTAAATAGTTAGATTTCAGAATGATTTAGATTCACGATTGAACCGAACAGGTATGTCGTGGTACATTTGTATGGATTATGATGATGAATGTAACGCACTCTTTATATTAAACTGACC
>JANCMC010041148.1:0-10017 GCA_024363005.1 Charaxes varanes
TATATATTTGTATAGATAATATATTTTTAAATTGATATAGTGAAGTGTTTTTGTTATATAATCAAATGTCGGGAGAAGATTGGATTTAGAATAATATCGCTTAGCCGGCCATGTATTATTATTTAAACTAAACAAATATTATGCAACATAACAGCTCTGTGGGGAATTTTTAATTTAAAATAAAATTATAATTAAAATGGACGTTTGTTTATTATTGAAAACAATAAACGCACCTGCGAGTTTTTACTTAGATATTTTCCGATCTACTCAGATCCTCACAATTGCTTTCATGTTTACCCTTCTGCCGGAATCCGACATAGCTCAAAGTGTTTGTACATTTTTGTCCTTGAAGACTACAAAGTTCTACAAAACATTGCACAGCTACTCAAAGTCCCCGGCCATACTACATGATCATTAAAATGATCATGCAAATAAAGCTGTCTGGCTCCGGCATTAGTAATACATAAAAAAAATTGATACGCTGAAAGAGCTTTATTCAAGTAGCGAACTCTTAAAACGAACGAATTGTAAACACACGTATGCACATAACATACATTCAAAATGCACGTAACAATTCTTCTCAACTTATACCCATTGCGAAAAGGCACACAAAAACTTGGACTGGCACGTCAACGAACAACTTCAAATAAAGCCACCCAGCGCCAGTAAAAACCACTAGAGTTGAAAAATAATCCCACTTTTCACAACTGTACCCTCGAATATGAACCTTATTTTGTACGACGTAAGATTTCAAGTGAAAAAGCCTCTTTTCAGGTTGTCCGTCTAGGGAGCGATGGTCGTTTTGGGCTCCAGCACGAAATGTCCATTGAAAATATGGTTTCTTATCTCTCGGGTGCTTTTTGTGGTACCTGAAAAATGGCATGCGGTTGTAAGGGCTACTTGAATTGCATATGTAGTCTGTTTCTACACTTTTTCTATATACGAATATCTTATTGTCTTATGTTTTGTCATTATATTTGTTTTTATATCTTTTAAAGTACCCTTTTTAGAGGAGTAAAGAATCCTATATCCCTTTACAGCGGCAGACGAGGAGTGTGTTAAATTTCATGGTGGATGGTTAAAAAGTTAGGTCGTGAAAATGTAGCAAACATACTAACGAAGTCTTTAATTGAGCGAACCAAATACTTGCAAATTGATTACTTAATTATGATCAACAATGGTCAAATAAGTAAAAGATATATTGTACAAAATCATCTGAAACCATTTTAAATTTTTACCAAAATATTCACGTAGTATAATATTTCACAAAAATCTACAAAAGGAACTGAATACGTGCGAGTTAAAAATATAATATTTCGTTTAGAAGTGTAAAAGAGTGTCACGCTTCTTATTGCATCACACACTTGAAAGAGTATTTATAAAAAACTTCAACTAGCACGTCAGTATATAATTTCGTAGAAGAGCTACTGAGCTCCAGCAAAAACCGCTGCAAACTGAAAAATGTTCTATCTGTTTTGACCAAAAATGAACTTTATAATATACGTAGTAAGATAGAGATTCAAGGAACATTTTTTCCAAGTCACTCGACCGTCGAGGGAACGATCATCGCTTAGCTCTCGCACGAAGTGTCCGTTCCTGAAAATATGGTGAGTTGTCTCACGGGTGCTTTTTGGGTAGACTGAAAAATGTTGCATCGTTGTAAGGGCGAGCCTAGAGGTCGATTTGCTTACATACTTTAGAAGGGTCAAATGACTGATTATCTTACCTATACTCCCACAGGTATATTTTGGTTTACCCAAGTTTTTGCGAACCTTTGCGTATTACGATGAATTTGCGTTTTTCGCAAATAAATATTCTACTTTAAAATTGATCATCTATATAGAGGCACATCAGGATAAGTGAAGGCGCATCAGTGGGCATACTTCAATAATAGTGGTTTCGTTCTTTTGTCATCTTCCATGACTTGGTTAATTGATACAGCACTTTCTTAGCCATGCTCCATGGATCGACCGTGCGCGAGTCGATACCATAGTATTGCATAGAAAGGAACCAAGGCAGCGCCTGGTACTTGCGAACCAGGTGCAGGCTTAAAGGATCCTTTTGGGGTGATCACCAACACTTACCTTCACTGCCCGTGTTACCTACTTTTCTCAAACAGTTCCGATCTGATCTCATCATAATGATATCCTTCTATTAGTCTTCATCATAGTGATGGTGATCAATCTTATTTCTTTGAACGTCTCTATGTTTGCTAATAGATGGCGCTTTACTAATTTACATCCTCCTACAGATAATAATTATTGGAATATTTTGATCGGAAAATACTATTTTGCTGGTAACAATAATGCCTCTACTACAATTTTTAAGGGGATTTTGACGAATTTGGAGTAACGGACACTAAGACGGCGTGTGGTTTCTAACATGATGATTGTACTAGGAATAGAAGTATTAATTACCTTGCTGCAAAGAAACTTGATCCACAGAGTAAGAATTTACATTCACACTTTTAAATCGAGTGCCGATTAAAGAAGGTATTGTTGATTAAGGTCGTAGAAATGGCATCGATGTTCCTCTCTCTGAATTTCCAATAATAATCACCTTAGACCAGTATTGTTAACTGCCGTTGATTCTTTATATAATTTATTATTTTTTTTTTTTAAGGGAAACATACATTACATGTTTTACATAAACTTAATGCTAATAAAACTAATACATAGACCAGTAAAGTTTCCACAGATAAATACAACACAATTATAAATATCAGTATAAATAAATATTTTATCATTTTAAATTAAATTAAAACTTTGAAAATAATCATTTCCATGGCTTATACAGACTTCATCTGGATATGTTATACCTTGGCATGTCTGAAAGTCTTTAGACAAACTTTGGACTCAAGTTGTCCGAAGCAGGAAAAACACGTCCAGATTTACGGACGGTACCGATCTGCAATGCCTTTGCGGTGATATTCAAAACATGACTCACCTTACATCGTGCCCCAATACCTGCATGTAGGCGGACTCGATGGTTGCCTCACATCGAGCAATTGATGTTGCTACTTTTTGGGTCCTTACTGCCAAAATACACAGTTTTCCATAGAAACTAAAAGAAGAAGAAGAAGACTACTAGAAGCTATTTTGAACACACACTTACGCATCTAATTTCTATTCCAGCCATCTCTGGCGGGTGACACGTTGTCTCTCTTACTGTATTGTATACGAGTAGAACGACTTGAATGAATGAGACACTTTCTCTTTGTGTAAATATCTGCACATACGAACACTTGTCACCGCTTAGAGCGCACAAATGCAAGCTGGATCCGACCGCACCTTGACTACTCTCTAGTCAGTCCGACTACTAATCTACTCTTGTAACAAACAAATAGACTGTGATCGATTTGAGCGATTTACAGGTGATAATCTATAAATCGCTCAAATCGATAGCATTTTGCAATGACGTATCCGATTGTTCCACTACTATACACGTGCTTATCACTAGGAATATCACATCTGTTCCTAAGACTTCCACATACTGAGACTTTGCTCAGAAACTATTCGTCCACAATGCATATGGATTTAGAGCACCTTTTCTTATAGTCCAAAAGAACTTGGTTTGGCCTTGCTAACTTACACAGTGTTTTCAGAGTATTCTTTCTTAGTGCTCAGTGGAACCCACAAGCACTCTATTTTATATTTTCCTTCTAGCAAAAACCAGAGTATTACGAAATGTCGATATTAATACGAGAATCTGTTTTTCAGATAAGAGTGACAGCGACAGCGAGGTGCAATAAGGAGTTGAGGATCAGCTGCGAGCTATTTGTTCTGGTCATACGTACATTAATACTGCATCGTATTACAGCCCCTCTCGGTAGACAATACGGGACAAATTCGCGCAAAGCTTTACCCTCGCTACCGAGGGACTTAGATTTTAATAGAACTCTTGTACTCTGCTAGCTTTACGATTAGTGTATATTGTAGCCAAGTATTAACACACTCACTGTTTACAGCCCCCCACAGTACGCACGTCACAAACCATTGTAAGTAATAATGACCTGTATAGCCGATTGTTTAGAGACTACAATAGAACGTATCTAATATGAAACAGGGTTGGTGCTGAAGTATTTTGTAACACAGGCGGGTGCTGAATGGAGTAGTCTTCTTAAAGCATGATTGTACGATAACTTAAGTATACACATAAGTATTATCAGAAATTTTAATAGTTTTCATAAACAATTTTGGTTAAAGGATTTGCGATAGTCGGCCCAAATAACATTATATGTATATTGCCATACGTCTAACAATGACGATGCTCTTTTAAACGGCGCTGTTTGTCAGTATCTCGGTGCCGAAATCTGCAGCAGCCCTGCCGCAAACAGTGAATGTGTTGATGTTCCGAATTTACGGACGAGAGAAAATGCTCAAATATTTATAGGCGACGGAGACGCGCGTCGTTTTGAAAATTCGTACACATTTTTCTTGCAAAACGTTGAAGTACATTCCAATTTGTATCGTGTAAATATATGCGTTGAAGTGTTTGTATATTTATGGTCGACCTCAGAAACGTTTAGGTTTAGTTTAAAAATAGTTACAAGTATGGATATTTGTACGAATGTTATTTGGTAAATGTTGTTTGATGTTTTAAGTATCGGTACGATTGTGGTGTATTATAGGCCTGTGCTTACTGTATGTTTATATGTTATATATCAGAGCTATGTAAAAATGTGCGAGAGAGTGTATAGTACGTGTTATATGTTATATGAAGTGAAGTTAACTTAACGTAGTATTAAGCATAATATTAGTTTTATACATCGACATAATATCAATATTTTTGTACTAAATTTTTGTACGTAAGAAATGTTTACAAAAGATTCATAATAACCATTGACACTTGTATGATAAATCTTGTAAAATACTCGCTCGGTGCTGCGGGGTGTGACTCGGGGTACATCACAACGATACCACACTAGTGATTTAGTCACTTTTTATACGAAAATAAATTTACATTATGTTTTGATAACAAATTGTTTTATTTAGATACATAGATAGATATAATTTTATTTGTTCACGTATTAATATACTGAATATATACTTGATGAGTAAAACAAAGTTATTTCAATGTACGTAGAACAAAATACAGATACAAAACGTTTATCACTAGATACTACACTAGAATAAAAGTAACAAAGATAAAATAATCATAAATTGAACTTCATTTCATCTTTATTTCCTTATATTCCTTAAAATAATCATTATCACAATATCCTTATTACTTACTTACATTTGTGGATAGGAAAAAAAATACTAATAAGGAAAATATAAAAACATTTATTCAAGTTTTTGTATATTCACTTTATGTAAACTTAAATTTGAGAGTTAAAACTAAAATTATGATTAAATTTAGAATCGAGAAGCAAATGTTCGTTGATTTATCTCAATGTTACACTATACATCGAGAAGCAACACTTCTGTGTAAAATATTACTAAATATTATCAATAATTACATAACCTAAACAAGAATATTAGAATGTTTTTTGAAGAACTCCCTCATGTAGTCGGCCAAAGTCTCCACCTCTTCCAAAGTGACCGCATTGTATGTTGAGGCGCGAATTCCTCCGACGTCCCTGTTAACGGGGTAGTTTTGTACATTACAGATTACATTTTCTGTTCACTCGTTCAAAAGAGTCCATTGGACCGCCAGACTTACGGTATTTTATAAAAGCTGAAAGTTTGTCAGCGTATGCTTTCAATACAGGTAGAATAATGAGGCATTATGAAGTTTGTGTGATCGTGCCTTTAGCAGGTATACGGCACTAGAGGCGTGAAAAATGGAAATCTAGTTGCCTCATTTTATAAGGCTGTTTCTTGAAATATTTGCTTCAGAACATTATTAAAAATCACGTGATTCATTGATTGACTGAAGTCTGCTATATTAACGTAAGTAAGCATAAAATTTCACATTCTAGGTCCCTGATAGAATTAACGGCTAAGGAATTATTTTCGGTTAGATTAGGGCGTTGGGTACCGGTACCTCTTTCTCACATACGATCGGTGTGAAGTGGTGTCAAGGCTGTCACGTGAAGTGACGATATAGTCACGTTTCGTTCGGTTTGTGAGAGTTCCCGGCGGCCCTAACTCCAACAACACCAACTGCAACACATCTGCGTGGCTCCGGTGGTCACTCCTTGCGATAAAAAAGAAAAGCAAGTCAGCCCGCACCGGTGCCCCTTCAGCTGGATCAGGTCGCGCGCCTCCGCCCCCTTCAGGAACTCCTTCTCCAGCGCGTCGTCCCCCTCCGGCGAGCCGATCCTGAACGGGATGTTCATCTTGCTGCGCGCGCGCGCGGCCACGGGCGCCACGTAGAAGCCGCCGGACCGCTCGATGATGGAGTATATGAGGGACGCCTTCTTCGTGGCCAGCTCCGCCATCTTGTCGAGTCCACCTTGTTTTTCTATCCATTGTAACACTCGACCCATCACCTGAATCCTGCCGCAGTAGAAATTTTCATTTTACTACTATCTGGCCACCGCGACTTGGTCCGCGTGGGCCAGCTTTATCAGTTAGGGGTCTCAAAAATAATTTACCGATTGATTCTCGGACCTACCAAATATGCACAAAATTCTCCTAAGAATCGGTCAAGCCGTTTCGGAAGAGTTCGGTTCGGCAATAAACACTGTTACACGAGAATTTCATATCAAGATTTTACTAGTGGCCGCCCCGACTTCGCACGGAATCAATATGAACATACATACGTGTATTTTCTGTATAAATCCTCCTCAAGAACCAATCTTTTAACTATAAAAATCCGTATTAAAATCTGTTGCGTAATTAAATAACTACGTGGATAAGAATGGATAACGAAATCTTGAAATTCAAGTAAATCCCGAGCAACGACTACTGAAAAGTATAAATAATACCTATTGCAATAGGTTAAGTTCAAACCATATTATATATCCCATAAGATTAAGTTAATTTAGATACATATGCGAATGATATACATATATAATGCAGAAACGAAATCAACAGATTCATACAAACATACAATCTATTTTCTCCCACTCGTTATGAATTCCCTTAAAACAACACCCGCCTCTTATAAATAATTAAAAATCTTCTTCTACCTAACGTTATCCCGGTCTAGTAATAGGGAGTTAAGGTGGCTGACTGCCGTATGTCGTCATCCCCGGAATCCACACAATTTCACGACTAATATCACTCACCCATTGTTTTACGTCCCTTCCGAAACACGGAAGAGGGCGAATCTTTGAAAGCCATTGTTAGATTTGGTCATCTATCTATCACCGGGCCGCGGTAACAAAGTCAAAGTCAAAGTCTAGCGATCGACTTACTTGCCACTTAGATGCCACTCATGAAGTTACTACTTCCTCCTAATCTCTCTTCTTATAAATGATTAACAAATGAAGTTCCAAACACTCACGCGAACATGGGCGGCGTGTTAAGTATGGAGTCAGCTTTGGCGTTGACAGTCCAGTCCAAAACAGAGGGGCAGATGGGCAGCGCCTGGTTCAGGAGGTCCTCTCTGACGATGACCAGCACCACGCCCGCTGTACCGATGTTTTTTTGGGCACCCCCGTATATCACACCGAACTGTGTAGGAAAGTGCTATTGTAACATATTTCACAAATAAACGTTCTTTACTTGTTTTAGAAATCCTTAAAAAATTGTAAATGAGTAAGTAACTCTGTCGGTTTTGACGCCACAGCGGCTATAGCAATTTTGATGAATTTCGATATAGAGATAGATTAAACCTTAGAGAAGGGAATAAGTTCCTTAACGGGTGAAGTAGGGGTTGAAAGTTTGTATGTTTGTAAGTTGAAGAAAACAACGCGGACACAATCACGTGTTGAAGGCTAGTATATAATAATTCTTACTGCAGTGGTTTAATAAGGATGAAAGTATAGCGAATCTGAAAATTGAATTACCATATTATCAGAGGCACTCACCTTCGAGACGTCGACTTTCTTCGACATAAAGTTGGATGACATATCCGCCACCAGGGGTACTCCTTTTGTGTCGGGTATTTCATCAAATTCAACACCTGAAAGATACAAGGCTATCAAAAAGGTAGTTTTTTTAATTAACCCTGCAATGTCCCATACCTAGGCAACGGGGAGGCCTTTACCGAGCTAACACTCGTAGATTACTCTTATCTATTCTCGACTAATGTAAATTAAGCAGTTAGGAATTACTATTACAATGCAACGTTCGTATTTATACAATTTGATCTATTTATTACATTAATTTGATACAGATTTCAGTCAGAAAATATTTTTTTATCATAAAAACGAACAAACGAACAAAAGGTAAGGAAATACAGACTGTATTTTTGCACATTAAATGTGGAGTAAAACTCAAAGATTCATTTATACGTGTTAAAATATAAAATATCACGAATAGATCAATCTATATATTCGTATATAAAAGTTATCGCTGCACGTGAAGTAAACAACGCTGATAACATCGTAATCGCCCGTATATCATATCATATCTAATAGTTTTAAATAATTATATTACAAGGAAAAAATAAAACGTATTGGTAACGTCTCAAGTTTTGCCTGCTCACTTTCACCCGTAGTTTATCCTGGATTGTTTTAAAAGCTTCCTTTTGCCAAAAAAGTTAATATTTCTGCGGAAATTTACGTTTTTATAGCAGAAAAAAACATTATAAATTTTAGGATTCAAATTCCCTCCAAAATAGTCGAAGTTGTCCTGACGTCACTATTTTAACAGTGCGTTCCGCGAAGCGTCACTTCGAGGTTTACGCCGCGACTATAACGATCGCAGTCGTCAAATGTCGTCAAATATCAATGAGCACTTTAAAACATTGCAATCTCTTATTGGAACGCAACTATAACATACAGTAACGTTATACGCTCTGCTGGGTGTTTTAGCTGTCGTGGCGGATTGTTTTATTTGGTACTTTCTTTTTTTTGTTAATCCCTATTAATCTCGCTCGCACTATAAAAGTAAATACGTTTGTTGAGCTTTATGCATCTTATTTTATCAGATAAATATATAATTTAAATGATTTTTGATTACTGGCGTCATGCCTATTATATAATAGGTTATTAACTAGGTTATAACGAAATGAGACCGAGTTTTGAACATAGCCGAGATCTGGAAAACAATGTACTTGATTTATTTTATTATCAAGAAAAATCTTTAATATTTCAAAATTCTTTCGAAAACATTCTCGTAAAATTTTTCGTACATGTCGCAAAAATTCTACGAAAATCTGAGTAGCTTAACCAAGGTGTGGAGTAGTTGTTATTAAGTAAATCTTTCCAGGTGAAAAAAAGGTTTTCTATGTTTTTCCATGATAATTTCAAACAGTACTTTAAGCGATGTTCTCGCTACTAAGGAACGTCATGTTTTGAAGATCCACAGTTGTCATCAACTAATCATCATCATCCATCATCGTAAATGACAAATCACTATAATAAATCACACGTACTTTTGCTACCGTATTTCATTTCGCTGCTCAATATATGGGTTCGGTCGGGAGGTGGACAACAATAGTATTTCAAAGGAACAAAAAAGGCCCTCGCAGGGTTTCAATTATTTGTCGTGGCGAGGCAGCCCTAAAAGTCATTCATCCTTTTCAGCTTGGTTTACGTTTTTATATGTATATAGAACAAGGATAATAGGTTAGGCGGCACACCTCAGTCACTACCTACTCCTGAACACAACTACACCACCAGAGATTTCGCAGACGTTGTCGGCCTTAAAAAATGCGTATGCCCTTTTCTGAAAGTTCACTATGTCATATACATATGTAGGTTCGGAAACACCGGAGTTAACTGAGCCGTTAGGCGCGGCACATAATTCTTAAAAAAGATTTAATTTAAATTGGCCTCTAAGAAGCTTGAGGTCCTCAACCACAACTATACAAGGCGCAAGGTCGGCCTCACAAGGAATACTGATGTCAGCATTGGGCAAGGGACAGTACAGATGTTTGGATATCCCCTTAATAGAACAAATTATTTTTTTTCATGATCATTCTTTAATTATTTTAATTATTATTACTATTTTAGTATCA
>JANCMC010041163.1:0-10015 GCA_024363005.1 Charaxes varanes
GTCGTGCAGATGTCCATGGGCGTCGGTAGGCACTTCGGTGGCTGCTGCCTGCTCGTCTGCCCCCTTGTAACATAAAAGAAAAAAAAAAAGAATGGCCCGTCGTTGTACAGAGTCAAGTGTTTGGAGTTGGTGTTATGGGACGTTAACTCAAAGGTGAAAGCAGTAGTCCATATAGGGACGGATCTAGGCTTTATAAAGCAAATGGCGGTGTCTCGGTGTCATGTCTTACCTTGGTCAGTATCCCGAGCTGTTTAAATTCACATAAGTTCATATACTCCAATCGACTCCGAAACTGAATCTCACTGGAACTGTCGACCCCGAGACTGAGCTGTTTTCGGTCTTCAATAGAATGTTTTGGAACTTCGGCGCCAAATAAAAGGGACTTTTTGTAGTAATCGCGTAAAGTTGTGCCTTTGAGAGGCTATCTCAGTCTGTTTTGCGCCGAAGAAAATCTATTTGTCAAGACTATAATATAAGGTGTTATTTCTATACTCGTATCTGTTACATGTGTTGTCTAGTTAACTGTTTGTAGTTTTCAAAAGGTATAAATGTTTTCCTTTTTTCTTTTTTTCTTTCTTTCTTTCTTTTGTACGTAGGATTTATCAATGATTTTAAAATAAGTGATTTTTAAATAAAAAAAAAAACTGCCTTCAAAAACAACACGGAACTAAAAAGTAAAACTAATTTAGCACTTATATACGATATACTCTAGCACACTTAGGTGTCTACACCTACTGATGTAGTGAAGTCTGTACCTAGCTAAATAGGTTCCTCAGTACACTGAAGGCACTGACTTTTAAAATTGTAACTAAGTTATATTATGTTATGAGGATTTAAATTGAATATCATCTTATTTCATTTTATTGCATTATTATTATTATTGTATTGTCATATTTACTCATATATTATAATAATAAAAATAAAATAAAATTGCACGCCATTGTATGGCCAATTGCGGCATGACTTTGTATGAATATGGTAACATCTATTACCACCTTGTTGTTACCATCTTGCAAATTAATAAATTGAATTTTAATTAATTTGTAATCTCTATTCTAACAAAATGATATTGGACAGTACAAAATATGCATAACTATTTATATTAAAAGAAACAATGTCCTGAAAAATAAAAATTCACATTAAACCTACACTCTTCTAAAATTAATACACAAAACCTACCTTATTAGGTCCTACTCACATTAAACTTTAATTTGTTAGTTCTTAAGCGTAGATGGGCATCGTACCTTATTTAAAAACATTTCTTAAACGAAAATATGATAAATGTATTTATAAACTTGCATTAAGAATTCGTATTGCACTAACCTACGTTAATGTTTGTCGGTTTGTCCGTGTGACGTGCGTGTGCGTGCGTGGCTGTGTGCGTATGCATTTCGTGGGTTCGTTCACCTCGCCAGTTGGGGAAGTTGGGAGCACAGAAGTCGATAGAGTGCAGTAGAATATTAAATGTTTTTTGACTTAATATTTTTTTATTATAAAAAGTAACATAAAACAACGGGTATGGTACGGGTTTGTAGTATAACGTACAATACCATTAACCGTAAATTATTTTAACTCATTCTTGTACTACAAACTGCTGGTGCCCGAAATAAATAAATAACACAAAGCATCATTAAGCTGAAATAAAACCACTTAATTATTAAAACGTTGTACATACAATGTATAACGTTTTTTGTTTAATGCATTAAACAAAAGACGCTTGTTCAATATTTTAGCCCTCATTGGCACGAGATCTTTTTCACCGCGAGTTAAAAAAGCGTTCAAATAGAACATAATGTCCAAGTTTGTGTTGACACGACAGCGCTTTTATAACGCGACGCTTTTTTATCGAGCAATGGTCTATTTACAACGCTATATTTTTGTATCAATGATGATAAAAAAACGCAAACGCCGAGATTTATCGCAACGCTTTTTTAACTCTCGTGCGAATCGGGAATAACTTCGTATTATCAGTACCATAGAACAGTGATTCAACTTATAAACGAAAGCTTCGTCTCCAATAACGTAATAAAACGATTTAATTTTAATCAAAACGGTCGACTCCACGGGCGCCCAACGCGTCCGATGTTTAAGCAAGTCGCGGAGTTTTTGCCGCGCACGCACTTATTGCGTGTGTGTTGCACACACTGATACAAACACACACACACATACCGTGGCCGTAATAATAATAATGATAAACGATTTTTCGTGCCGCGTCTAGGTACCATTTTAATACACGTTTTAGACTAGTACTTAAAGAGTCGATTACAATTTTTAACTAACTTCCGTATGTGGCTGGGTCTTAATGGATGCTTTTCGCCTTTAAGACAGTGGCCTGAAGAGGTTGTACCTTAATCAGTGGCCGGCATTCGAGTCGATCGCTAGGTTAAGCAGTATTTACAACAGTGATTTCAGGAGATCGTAGCGTGATTAGTGGTCGGTATTTGAGTCGATCGCTGGGTTAAGCAGTCTTTACAACAACCGATAGATGGGTGATCCATTATAACACATCTGTAGTGAGTTTTTGAGTGTTGGTTCGGTGAAAGGATTATTTTTAATTGCTTTTTGATTACCTAGAATTATATAAAATTTCTGTTAGGGAATAGGTATTTTGCGTGATCTTTTATATTTATTTTGGCATCTACAGGCCTTCTGGTCGTGCAGATGTCCATGGGCGACGGTAGGCACTTCGGTGCCTACTGCCTGCTCGTCTTTCATCAGCTTAGATTTAAAGTCGAAGTATCTTCATTTGGATTTATTTATACCGAATAAAATACGTTTTCTTTTGTTTCAGAGGAATATATTAAGTGCAGAATGGGTGTGCTTTTTGTGAATTAAACTTAAGAGAACTGTAGTGCTCTAAGAGAAGATTGTTCTTATTTACTAGGATGTCAACTGTTGAGACGAACAATAATATGAATGGATTGAATAACGAGAAGCCGGTAAGTTTTGGTGATATTTTTTGTTCAAATGACGTCTTGACTACATTAAACTTTATTAACCTCATGTTTATAGAGTTTAACTTCAGTAAAATTAAGATTTTTAAATAACTGAACGGCAAGAACGTGCTTAAGACATTTCACACAAGAATACAATTCATATGGGGGAAAATGTGGGGTCACGGGAGTGATATCTCACGACGAGACAAGCGAAACGTGAGGGCACAACCTAATTACCTTTTTTCGAAACACTTTATCGTTTTTTTGAATCTTCATAACATGGGATTGGATTTATACCAGATAAACAAAATTTTCGGGTATAATGCTCGTAGTGAATTTATTAAACCTATAAAGTTTCAATTGAACTGCTCGTATCGATGTTTAAAAAAACCACATTTTCGACAGTGACTCACTGGTGATCTCAAAATGTATTGGTTACTTCCTGAAGTCCTAAAAGCTGAAATTTTGATGTTAGTTAGTACTAGTATACAACCAAGAGAAAAAATATAAAATTGTGAACTTTTACCACTAACCCCCTAATTTAGGAGATGCCAGTTTATATGAGACTTTCACAAATTTTAATGCGATAGAGGTCGGAAAATTGTTATAAGTACACCTTGTTATAGATAATGAAATACGTACTACGCCTTACCTTCTTCACCTTAGTCAAAATATGTGGCGTGGCTGTTTTGTTACTACAAGAATTGTAATGACTGATAAGTAATGAACAGGAAAATAAATTTGGCGAAGCAACATTTTTTGATTGAGGCGTAAAGACAGTGAGTGAAGTTATAATATGTAGAGTAAGAGGCATGGTTCTAAATGAGATCTAAAAAATTTTTGACAGTCCGAGCCATTTGGTCTCGCCATGGCAACACTTTATATGAAAATATTTTGAATGAAATAATTACATTAAAAATATATATGTTACTGGCAAACATACTGAACAGAAGGTTAATTTATCAGGTACGTTTGGACTTGTATAACAAGTCAGTGTTTTCTTAGAAGACATTTTTTGTACTAAAGTACGATTTAGTGTTCTTTTAGCTTTTGTATATCATAATAAAATGTGTTTATAAAAAATGTAAAGTGATTACACATAATATGGCGTAGTGACCACGTCATAGATTAGCTTACGTGACCAGAGCAGCATATGTATTAACAAAAAAAAGAGATCTAAGAAAAACCCGTGGTAATGAATTTAATTGTTTTTAACGAGCGTCGTCTTTCTTTGTTCGTATCGGCCCAGAACAACATATCGACTGATATCAATTAAAAGTTTTTTTTTTAAATTCCCTCTATAACAAAGATAAGATGCCTTTTCCTTGAGATGCCCTTTTTTCAATTGAGTTTCTTATAGCTTCGGTCGGGTATATTTTCGCTGGAATGTTTACGCTGGAAAATGCATTTACGCTTCCTAATCACAGGACGATCAAATCGTAGGAATTCAGTAGTCAGAGTTTATAACCGTTATTGAGTTGTAGATTCTTGACAGTATCTTTTGAATTAAAGTGATAAATTTTGCATGAATGTGTTTATTAACTGCCGAAGGTTTTTGCTATTAGATGTGTATATGAAATAGACACAGTATGTGTAAATATTAATATTTTTTTTTATAAGTGACAGGAGGCACAAAATAGAAGATATTCATTTTTCAAAGGCCGATAATGCATTCATATTATGCCGTTTGCTAGTACAGTTGGCCTCGGGCGTCAGAAGTCACTTACAGTAAGGTTAATCGCATGTCCGTTTACCCTTTTTACACGTTAGGTCGAATATTTTCTATTTGCAACTAGCGCACCCGACAGATGTTGACTTGTTCGAATTTAGGCTTGTCTCTTTTTAGCCAATTAACCAATCGCCTTTGAGTCTTTTCCATAAAACGTGACACTGGCCGATTGTTTTTTTGAAATAATAATTTACAATGCGCGTCAGTTCAAAGGTCTAGTACAAATGTCATTTGTATAATATATTTACGAACAAATCTTCATTTTTTAGTATTATTAAATAATCTTTCGAGTGTCCCTTCCATTCTTTTTAACCTTCCCTGATATAAGGATAATAACAGTATTTTTCATTTATTTTTTTTATTTATTTTAGAAACTGTGAAACAACATAGGTAGTACACAATAAATGGAAACCATGATCCCGCAGAAGTAACAACTGTGTTGCGGTAATCATCGCTTTCCTCCGTAAAACAAAATTTGACAATATACTTAACTTATATGGGTCTGTATTTATATGGGTCTAGCCGTTTTCGAGTTTTTGCGCGTCTAACGAACAAGGATTGACCGATTAACGAACAATATATATATAAATAAACATAGAAATTTTACAAAATTTCTGTGTATATAAACAGATAGATTTGAATACAAATCGACTAACCTAAACTATAGGCGACAACTGTATATACCTTTCAGGAACCTAATGTTTTTATTCAGTCTCCGGCTAAATATTATTTTCGGGTTTGAAATTTCTCCGTAAGTATGAAATCCCAATGTTCTAGACTTCTGTGAACTAAGAACTTCTGTATTTCAGTCTACATTTCTCCTATAGAGGTTACAAATAATCGTTACATAGTTGATTTTGATAACTTGTTAAGTAAGCTTTGACGTGAGACCTCTTTGCCATAATACCTTTATATGGAAACCAGTTTTATCTGATTCTGGGACATGCGTTCCAATTGCACGTCTCAATGACGCTTTGAAACATAAGATTGTATTCATATATATAGTATTACGTCAACCGTCACACAGTGGGACAAAATCCCCAAAAGCTGGCCAAAAGTCGAAAACTCCAACAATTTGGCTGAAAGTCAGTACTCAGGGGTATTCCGGGTCGGTGATCATGAATCCGAAATATGAAATAAAAACAAAATGGCGGGTTTAACATTGAATCATTTTTATAGAGGATGTAATACAATACAAAATGTATCCATATGTTGTATAATACAATAAAACATATAAACGATTAATTCAAAGTTCATAGATCGTCATTTGAAAAGTAAGTCGATTTCAGTTGATACAACTTTAAAATCACTGGAGCTTGGTATGGCAATTTATACGGTGGATGAAAATCACAGCTGTTGTCTTTGCTTATATTAATGAGCTTCTGATACTGCGACTTGGATAAGTTCAATTCTACTATGAGCGACAGAGCAGCATCGGCAGATAAAGTCGTTTCACGAATCGTATACTCCTTATACTCGCTATACTTCTTGTCGTTAGATAGGTTTCCCAATCCCACATCTTGTACAATTTTTGCAGCATCTGATTTTCCATATGATCGGAGGCTTATTTGAGTAGCATACGTCAATTCTTAGACGCCATTCTTCAGTAATTCTTTGTTTTGTCTAGTCACTAGACTGTACATATTCTGAAGGCAGCCGACCTTAGCTGATGTGCAAAATTCAGCAAACTATGCTTTATACTGCAAGAATTCGTACCTATAACACAGTTGCTAGATACAGTAAGTTTTAATTCTTTGCATTCAATAATAGTTTCATCTACAACGTGCAATCGGTCAAATTTGTAATTTTCCGTTCATTTACCCATAAACGATTCATTTATTGTTGTCGCATGGTCTATTGTTATAATTTTCGGTTACAAAATGATTTTCTACATATTTGTGGCTATCGATTTCACCCTTGGGAATTGACATTAATTGATTTTTAGAGATTTAACGTCCTGTTAAATGTGGCTTTGGAATATTCAATCACTGCGCCACGCGTCTAGCTTGCTGAACGGATCGATTTCAACTGTCATATACTTGGCAGGTATAGAAGCTAAGGGGTTGTGGCGACCGAATTTGACCTTGGATCCTTGTCTAATCTAACTAACGATTCGAACTTATCTGAACTCAAAATTAATTTTAAGACTTTTGGCCAGCTTTTTGCGATTTGGTGCCACTGTGCGTCATTAACGGGTAAAGTACATGAGAACAAACATAAATATGTAAATATCCGGATCTAAAGATCGAATCTACAGATCTAAAGAAAAACTGCCTGATGTAAATAGATTTACAAAAGCTTGGTTTTCCAAAATTCAATGCTTTTAAAATAAAATTTGCATAATGATTGTTGTTTTACAGTATTTTCTCATATATTTTTCATAATAAAATGTTGTGTTATTTAAACATATTTATATGCATAATCAAGTGCAGAATACACCCACAAATAATTTAAATATGGAAGTAAAAGACAAAGTATAAGAGATATTTTATTAATTCAAAGTTTAAAGTAAATAGATATTTTTTATAAACAGCTGAAGAAGAAGAAGAATCTTTTATTTAAAAACATCGCCGGGCTTATTATCAATACGCCTCCACCATTTTACTGGTATAATATAATACGTCCAAATAACACAGGCATTGATGGACTTAACGATACTTACATAGATTAACGTAATTAACGACAAATTGTTAAAGGTTAAAAATTGGTCGGCTTTGTCTCCAAAGTAATCAATTTGTAATTTCCGTCATGTTAATTATTTTTGCGCATTAATTATGAGCGTTTTATCAAACTCACATTTTTATACTCAAGCTATTATTATTCTTCCTCAATTAACACTGTTATGTGAATAAATGTATTTATTCCACAATGTGTTACGTGATGACTAATATCTACTTAATTCAATGTGTCAAATTGTATTACTTAAAGTTATACTTATATTGTCAAATAATTTTATTTTAAGCAACATTAGTCAATCTCTATTCTTGAAGAGAATTATTTAATACAAATTTTTCACATTTTTTAATCAGCCTTTAATGTCCGTCCTCTGGGTAAAGACCTCACTTCTCAGACCAGTATAACCCAGTCCACACATCTCATGCCACCTCTTCCTCGGCCTACTTATTTAAAGCAATTATTATAAAAAATAATATAACACATTGTTTTGTATTTGGACCTACAGCGTTGTGCAAATTATATATTTGTTTAATCTATAACCTTTTCTAAATACATATTTCATTAATTTAAACGGTAATAGCAAATGTTCAATTTCTGACGTTTTATCTTGTTCGATCACTTCACAGCCATACTTGACCATCGTGATTCATGATTGGTTTGTCTATAAATTACTAGAAGAATTTGAGTTTTTACATTATTATAAAATAATTATAGGAATAATGTACGTATGCCTTATTTTCTAATTCCTTATTATTATGTAATTGTATGTATGCAGTAATAATGTATCGGGATCCATGAAGCGTCTCACGCACATTATCCTGCTCCTTTACAGATTTAACTATCAGGAATCTAAATAATGCAACAATTCATTTAATTATTTTCTCGAAAGGAACTTCATGACCTGTAAATGTATTTTGAACGATTCACTCATGTGATTTACGCTCCAACTAATTACAGACAACAATTTTCAGAATTATTGTTTGGTAACTTGAAAGATGCAGTTATTTAGACAAATCAATGATTGATAGTAAAAACTTTTTACGTATTATTGGTTAAGTAAATATGACGGAAGAGGCTGGATCCCAAAAAACAGGGAGTTCTAGTGTGGGATACAGTGTCTTATTCTATATTGTTACTTGTATACTTTTTAAGTTAACGATATGATTATACAGATTATTATCATCTTTATAATAATATCTTTATTACTTAAATTATTACTATTATTAGTAATGAACTTTGACCAGTTCGTTCAAGTTAATGTTGTAAGTGACATGTATATAAGCTTGCGCTTCCAAATTAGCCAAGGAATTGACATTTGATCACTAGCGATGTAACATTCTTGAGCCGTTGCTAGTAAATATTGTGAAAAAGGTGATATGCAAAGAGGGTCATTGATCTTAATTACGTCAGCAATAGCAGAACAACACGAAAACATTATCAGCATATCTTATCTAAGGCCCACTAACGCTCTAACTAACCGATAGTGTTAACCTTGGTTGTGATACAATTGTATTATTTCAGGTTAGTCAAAGGGACATCGAATGGGGTAAAGCTGGAACCAGCTCAAATATACCCTGGGTGACAGTCGCCGTGATGTTGTTTGCGCTTGCTGCCTTGGTGGCAGCGGGTGCTGTTTCATGGGTGTTTTGGAACTGGCAGACCAGCCTCGTAGTGCTCGCGATACTCATAGTGTTATATGTGATTGGTTTCTACTGGCATTGGTTGTGGGTTGCCGTAAGAACGGGACCTCGCGATATGAAGTAAGTCTATATAGAACTTCTCTAAATGTTGTATTAAAGCATAATAAATATGTTGTTTATGTTAGAATTGAAATCAATTTTTTCTGGTTGCTTAATTGAAAAGAAAACTAAGCTGTATATTTTAGTTACGCTTAACATTAATATTAAAGTTGTTACAGCTTTAGTATTTTTATCTGCTTATTATGTTTTTAAATACGATGTTTGTACTTAACCTATACGTATTGTATATTGAACATTTTTCCAGGGCGTTATATTGCTACATAAAAATTCTAAGGTTGTCCAAGGATTTAACTAAGAAAGATTGGTCAATGCCAGATGTCTTCCACGAAACGGTTAAGAAGCATCCTAAAAAGATATGCTTCCTTTTTGAAGACGAATCATGGACTTTTCAACAGGTGAAATATTTGTTATTGTTATTTGATATTTTCAATATTGCAAATCGTATTTTAGTTGTTTAATTTAATTAAAAGTTAAATTAAGTTAAAAGTTTAATTTAATATTACGTTAGTTGTCTTACGATTACGGTTAAACACTATAAAAGAAAAGTTTTAAAGTGGGTAGTTAAATATTATTTATTTTACATATCTAATACATCTTATGAGCAAATTAACAACTGAGATTAATCTTATTAATGAGACAGAAGCTACATTAACATCGCAAAAAGTATAAATTATTTTTACAAAACTTTATACATTTAAGTATGATTTTAAAGTTAATGTTTTTTCCCACAATTAAATGAGGTTGTTAAAATAAAAATACGTATTTTCGTACTTACTAAAAAGGTGTCATGAATAAATACACCTAACGAAAGGTGTTAAGCTGGTCCAAGTCTATTAAATCTGATTAGGTAATTAAGTAAAACACATAGGAGATGGTTAAGTCAACAGGTATTTTTTGCTTGTGATAGTTTTTGT
>JANCMC010041173.1:0-25957 GCA_024363005.1 Charaxes varanes
AAATAACAAACACGCTGCTGATATTTCAAGTCGTATTGTATAAATTCCCCGAACTGTTTTCAATTTAAATCGAGCTACGAGTTCTTCATATTCTCGTAGGAAGACTACGAGAATATGAAGGTCTTTCTTCACAAACAGTTGCTACAAAGCTATATGTATACACGTAAGCAAACAGAAATGTATCTAAATCAATTCATCTTTCTGTTTTTGAAAGTTAGTCAAAAGCAAAGAGGGTAAATGGTATTGAATTTGGCTTAAATGTAATAATATTAGATTACAGCCAAGTTGGGATCGCAGTTACTAGACACAATGTTGTGAGCCTGTATGAATATCACATAAAACGTGGGCACATGTGCTCGAAATTGCCCCAGGCAGTTGAACTACTTAGCTGATCATATACTTTATCCGTGAGATTTGCTATGATTTACAGTATTGCCAGTCGTTAGTACATTTTTTCTTTTGTATATTTCTTGTATGTTGATATAAATAAAATATTTACTTTGAGTTATAATAATTCTTTGGAGTCTATCATTCAGATCAGAGGTCAGCAACCTTTTGGCAGGTAAGGGCCACATCGTCAAAGAATTAGATGTATGCGGGCCACATTTTGAAATACTTATTTAGAAATAGTTGTCTAGTTCACTATTTATATACGTAGAAATTGTAAGAGATACTAGAAACGCAAAATTTTAGTACAATACGACAAACCTTTACACACGTCATGTAAATGTTTTTTTTTTTTTTTCTTTTTTTTTAAGAAATAGTTTACCCGTTATAAAATACTCGCGGACCATAAAGAGAGAGGCCACGAGCCACATATGGCCCGCGATTCACGTATTGGTGACCAGTGATTAGGTAGACCCTAATTAGTAATTTAACTTCTAGTACTGGATCCAGAAAATAAATTTCGGACGAATAAAAACACTGACAAATAAACTGGGATAAATTCAAAAAAGTGTTATTTGGTACTGGTAACGAATAAAAAGCACTATAAACATAAAAAAAGTAGTTCAGAAATCACAAACGGCCACTTCTATTTTATTTATATGTATGAATAAATGTTCATTTCATTCAATCCGATAAAACGGCGTCGTTAGCTATTATGATCATCGCTTAAAACGCGGCGCACATGTTCGTAATCGCTTAGAGCTCTCGAGCCACTTAGCTGTTCACTTTATCCGTAGGACTAAATATGATCTATTTTATTGCTAGTGTTATGGCTATCTACGGCTTCTTGTTTGAATCTCCCAATAGTTTTCACATTAAAACGGAACAAAATGAGACTGCAACTAGAAGTAATATTTTTATATTGAAAAAGATGTTTCGTATCCTTTATCAATACTTAATTGATAATGAATTGGCCAAATAAAAATTCATATCAATGCGCTAAAATGCAGAGTTTGTTAGTAAGATTATTGCTTTAAACTGACCGCTTATGCCATGGATAAGAGCTCCTGATATGTTTGGCTGTTCATGGTATCCGCAGCATTAATTATGATTTATTTTATTACTCCATTTATAGCTTTCTATACTTTAGTGGTATAATATTAATAGCTTTAAAATTACATTAGTGTAACAACTACTTAACAAATATATATTCATTTTATTTTACGGGACAAAACGGCATCGTTAGCTATTATGATCATCGCTTAAAACGCGTCGCACATGTTCGTTATCGCTTAGACCTCTTAAGCGACTTAGCTGTTCACTCTATCCGTAGGATTAGTTATGATTTATCTTATTGCTAGTTTTATGATTATCGTGTCATTACTCGGCTTCATTCTCTAATAATATAATAGCCTTCTTCTTCTTCCTAGCGTTTTGTAGGCAAGCATACTGTCGTGGTTTAGCCTTTAAAAACCAATTAAAGGGATCCTAAAATTGCCAAATTTTAAATGATTAATAAGTAATTTATTTAAGCCGGAAACATCAGCTAGTGTAATGTAATTTACTATAAAAAGATTTTTACTGAAATTTTGAATCAGGAGCGCTTATAAAAGGCTAACTAGAGATGGCTTAAACGCTATGAAGGCTTCTTCCTATATAGATCCTACCACTTGCCGCATTGGATTTTCCTTGGATCTCATACTATCTATACATTTAAAAATGAATGTCTATTCTTCTTTGTCACGGCATCACGCATGAACGGCATTACCGATTTTATTAATTCTTTTTTTGTTATGTATCTTATTGTCAGGAGAAAGTTCGTTTAAAAGAAAAAAATCAGAAAATTGTGCTGAAAGTAGTAAAGTTAGTTAGTTTAGGACTACTTAACCACCATAATATATTGTTAGAAAAGGGAACGGGAACGCGAATAATATGATAGGATGATCGAATGTAGTAAATAAATAAATATATACAGGACTATACGACACACGGACGTCTGCTCCTAAGGTAGACAACTTAATGCGTTGCCGGCCTTTGAGAAATGAGTATGATCTTTTCTTTTCTGTGTAACTTCACAAAGTTTTGTAGAACTTTGTAGACTTAAGGGCAAAAATGTACAAACACATTGAGCTATGTCTGGCTCCGGTATTATATAAATTGAAATAGATATATGCTCATATATTAATTAGGTTGAGATTGACTTAGGGATTTATTTATTTATTTATTTCAGGATAACCAACAGTAGGTACATATTTTTTATTTAACGATGTCCTATAATGTATTTTGTTAAATAAATAAATAATAAATATAAAAAGTCATAAGAAGAACTATCATAAGTTCATTACTAGAAAGGACATCTAAAGCCGCACTAGTAGGATCATACCAGATTTGGCTAGGCTCCCCTGCCTAGCCAAATCTGGTATTTCTTAAAAGTATTGGAATGTGTATTAAGGGGTATATATAGTGTTTTTAGATGCACAATAAGCCAACATTTAAGAATTCCCACACCGCTCATCAATGAGCATCAGGCTCAGTTAATTGACCAAAGAATCTGGACGTATTACTTAAAGTACGCAGTTTGTTTTTTACTCTTTAATCGTTTAGAATTTCTACGACGCCATTATTATTTCAATAAAATTCACTCAATGATTTTCTTCGCTCGCTGATATGCTATTATATTTAGAAAAACGTTACTTATTCATTACGTTGCATAAAAATTTAACATTTATTAGACAACTCTATCAGACGCGACTGAAACATAAATATATATGTACATGTTAATATTAACTGTCAAAAAATTGTTGATAGATTATCAAGTAGTTTATCAGCAAGCGATTAAACATATGGAGTAAATTGTATACTTAAGTATTAAATTTTAAATATCATCACCATCCACAGCCTTTTATGCAACAGCTGGGTATAGATCTCTCCCCATTTGTACCACTTTCTTCACTCTAGAACTTATCTAGTCTAGATTTGAATCATGTATCATTGAATCATTTAGTTGCTGAACGATTAAATTTTATTTAAAGGAGACAAACTAAAGATTGTAATAAAGACACAAAATTTAAACTTAAATATTAAAATATAAAGGTGTAAAGAGGGTTACGAACTCACTGGAGCCATTCAAGTGCGGTTGGTGCGGCGTTCGCGCTCGCGGTGAGGGCGAGCGAGGCTCGGCGAGCTGCGCGCGCGAACCGCCACCCTCCGGCGAGCTCGCGCCGCTTTCACGGTCCGACTCCGCCTGCTGAACGACAAAGACAAACATGTCAAAGTCAAAGTCGAACGTTTAACAATAAGGTGTATATTTTTTATAACAAGGTGTATTTAAATAGTATTCTTTCTTCGACATAAGTTAACAACAATTATGTGTTTATTTAACAACAATATTTTATATGTTTTTTTTTTTTTGTATATTACCAGCCAATAAATATATTTATTCCGTTCTTTAACATCGTTATGTATATCGTAGACTTATGTTTTCTACTACTGGATATAAGTTGTCCTTAAGGACTCTTCTATACACATATGGCTGGGTTTGTGTAATATTCTATTAATGCGTATAAAAATTAACCACTATTTCCTTTGGTCAGGCATCAGGCGTGAACGGCTGGACCGATTTCACTAATTCTTTTTTTGATGTATTTGTTATTGTCCGAAAAAAGTTCTTATGAAATAAAAAAAGAAATAAATTGCACGGAAAATTAGAAAATATAAGAATACTTAACCACCATATTAAATTATTTCCAATGTAAACCTTAGCCGTTCCCTTTCCCGTTCCCGGGGATAATATTATAGGATAATAGAAAGTACTAAATAGTAAGTAACTAACCCAACGTTTGGGCAGGACAACGTCTGCCGGGTCCACTAGTTATATATAAAAATTGACTGTAAAAGCCTTTGTCACCCTACTACTCCTTTAGGGGTGGAATATTTTGATAAAATTTTGTGTATGTATTCAGAGAAGGTTTGCAGAGAACTTGCACCCGGTAGGTGGCGCTTCTGTCAGTATATAACCCAAATTACGTATTTTCCTTGCTATAATTCAATAACGACTGGGCCCCTCTTACTCCTGTTTGTTTAGATTTATTCGCATTATTTCAGAGAAGGTTTAAGAAAAAAGAAGTAAAGGAAAACTAAACAGTCTATTAAAAAGAATTAGGCAAGACAAAAACTGCGGGGCCCGCTAGTCATGACTATTTTATTAATAAATAAATAATAGAATGGCTCTCAGTCGTCTTTTACATCATCAAAAAATAAGGACTAAGGAATACGGCAAATCGCAAATCGCACATGTAATTATTACATGATAAGCTAAACTTTCAAGGTCAATTCAATACTAAAAGTTGTTATATTTAATTACATCGTACACTTCCCTTATTTAATAATGTCACTTGTAGCAAGGTTTATGCATTCAGTAAATATTTGCTTAGAATAATTACGCGTTATTATATTATGGAATTTGATTTAAAACTTGATCATAAGGAGTTGGGCAATTTTAATTCCAATTATTATTTGATTTTGACGCACACCACTACAAGTCCTAAAACCAACAAACGTCCGAATTGTTGAGAATTTTCTTTTTGAATAATGTTTTTATATAAAATCGACTGCGCAAGCCTTTGTAACTCTTTTGTCACTTCCCGAACCGCTGGAACGATTTGGATAAAATTTTGCGTGATATTACAAAAGGTACGGAGGAGGTTTGCAAAGGAATTGTACTTGGAAGGTGTCGCTGCTGTCGATACGTAACTTATATCAGTTATGTTTCTCTGATGTTCATATTTGACAAAGCAGAGAAGACTGTTTTGTTTTATTCCAATTATTTCTGGTAAGGTTAAATTAAAAAGAAAGAAAGGAAAACTAAAAAGAATATCTAAGAAATAACTAAAAACACTGAGTAGGTCGCATCTTTGGAATGCTTTCAATAGAAGGCGTTCGTTCCGAGGGCCTGGCACGCACATTGCGAACCGTTGGCGTCGAGGATTCGACTTTGAAAATATTCGTGCTGGGCCCCCATCGGACCCTTCTACCTCACCGTGGACGTGCCGGGGACCTTCTACCCCCACCACCAGGGATCGGGGCAGGCCGATGCCCAAATAATGAGCGTTGATACACTTTAAATACTTTTATATACTTCGTCTTTTATTTGACAACTGCTAATTATCCGCAATTGATGTTTATATATGTATATTTATATATATATCTCTCTAAATATATCTAATATATAAAATTATCTTGGAAGGAACTTGATAATAGCTGGACCGATTTTAAATGTTAAAAGAAACAATGGAAATTTCAAAATAATTTAGGATACAGAATTGCAGCATAACTTTGGAATATATATTTCCAATAGACAGCATTAGTACTAGACCTTCGTCTGACGTGCCATTTGTTATATATCCCCTAATATCAGAGGAGTCAACATTTGGGCAAGACGTCTGCCGGGTCCGCTCTACATAAAAAGACAATGATTTTTCGACAATTTCTTACAAAAGCAGTCTTGAACTTTTTTCGGCGAAGTTCTATAAACCAATATAGTAGGATTATTTTCTTCTTCCTCGATCCCTCTATGCTAAGGAACTCGACTATAAACAAACAGTCTCTATAAGTTACAATAATGTGCAGTAGAATTATGGACATAAAAAAATAAATACAGCAACTACAATTTTTAACATATTTATTTATATTCTTAATATAATCATAATTTACACAAACATAACGAACTCAATGTAAACTCCAAAAGGTAGCTGTAAAATATATCTTTTAATTAAAGTACACGAAAACATTGATTTTTTTCATTTAAAGATAACTTTTTTTTAAACTAGTATATCAATCCAAATAGTCTGAATAATAATACTAATTTAATGGTTTAAACTAGAGAGGTCACGAATACTGATTTTGCTTAATGTCGAATATCCATTATTCACACTTATAGCAGTAAATTTTGGAGGCCGAATATTCGAATGTTGAAATGTGTTTAAAAATGTCACAAATGGTACGCCCAAACCAACGAGTTACTTTCTACAAATGTAAACAGAAAATAATTTCTTTCGTCAAATTTTACCTCTGATAACATTTAAGCATCAATGAAATAATGTTTTATTATTTCATCGATACATGTCTCACCTTTCTTTCAAGATTTCATATTCAGTATTTATTCGAATAGTTCCTAAAATTCGTTCAAATACCGAATATAACACAAATTGGCCGAAAGGCCGAATACCGAATAGTAATCGTATATTCGTGGCGTCTCTAGTCTAAAATCTTATAACTTTAACAGTATTTCATATAAAACGAAACTTACAAAATATAATTTTGACATATAAATACGCGTATTGTCTGTACCAATCATATATTTTTTTTACATATTGCATTATTATTAATTTTACGTCGATTTAACTTACTCTTACCGAATAATTCAAACGGGATATCACACTTTTACAATCTAATATTTTCTAAATGTAACGTATATTTAACAATTATTATAATTCAAGCTTCAATGACCCACACACTACACGAGTTATAAACTGAGATCTGAAAATATATACCTACCTGATTGGGTCCTATAAGTCAAACATCAAATAAGAAAGATCATTAAAAGTTATTTAACAATGCAAAAACCTGCTACTTTGAATAAACCCGCAAATAAATTGTCTGCTATATTAGAATTTGGGACCAAATTCGCCCATTATAACAAATTAATTTAGTTGTCGCCACAAGTACAATCTCCTGCGATTGCATATTAAACCGTGTAGTGCGTGGGTCGCTTATGAGAGAATTATAAGTAGTGTAGGGTAGTTTTGTGTAATAAACGATTGGAATGGTTTTTTAACAATTGTTATTAAAGGGCGATGGTCTCAGGCAGTGGTTAAGATATATTAGAGTAAAAATGACTATAATGGTATTGCAATATCTATCTCAATATGATTCTCTTAGACCCATAGAACAATGGAATTAGAATTCCAAAGCCGAAATGGTATTATTTGACTTTTGATTTTGATAATGCATGACGTCACGATTAAGCTGATATAGATAAAATACGTATTAATGTAAGATATATTAATAAATTCTGTTTCTATAAACCACATTTATGGAATTAGAATATACCAATTTTTGTAGATATATAAAACGCTAAATAAACGATAAAATAAAAGTTCATTTAAGTAAACTCCTACCAAAATAGAGACTATGAAAATAATTGATGTAATTATACAACTACATGTATCAAATATACCTTTTATGGTTAGGTTAGGTTATGTCAATGTCAGGTATAGCAATTGAAGTGAACTACAAATGCATTGTAAAATTTGAGGCAAATTTAATGTCGAAAATACATAACAACGTATTTTTTAAGTTAAGCACAAAATAAACCAGCAAAAAATGTAGCTAACAAAAGTGTTATCAACAGATAATATCAAAGCAACAAAATACATGTAAAGAAAATTTACGGACTTATATATTATTTCAAATATCAAAGTCCCATAGAAAAAATTGATCAATCGATTTGTCTAAATCGAGAGTAATGTCGAAGTTATAATCGACTATATTTTAACTTTGATATTATTTAAAATAAAAGTATATAAATAAAAAGATTAAACAAATAAGTATACCATTACCTTGTTAAAGTCTTTTTTTTTAACAAATACCTAGGATATGGTAATTTTATTTTAGTTCTGTGCGGTAAAAAGCCGGTGAAATTCTTATGCTTCATATAACCTATGCAACGCCAGTCCCTATGGTGGGTAAATTATAATGTCGTTATAATCAGTCACTTATAATGTACAAACTGCACCGCGTACACAACCGAATAGAAAAATTTAAAAAAAAAAAAAACAAAATACAGTATCATGGTTAAGGTAACTATGGGTTGTGACATGTAGTGTCAAAAACTTGGGCAGGTGATATTGAGTTGCTACCTGGTCGCGTGCGCTTTACACACGTAGGTGCCGAGCTTAGTGACAGCCATTTATAAAAAAAAATCTAATACGCCTATTCCTTACTCACGGTACAATAAAGTAATAGTGTTAGTTAAAAATATTATTTGACGCTACATGTATTATATAATTAAGCATTAAAATCAATATGGTGTTTATTCAAATAGTAAATACCATAAAAAAGTCCAATATTAAAGACGAGACTGCGTGATAAAAACTTAATCTTTGCTCTTTCCGGAGATAAAAAAAGTGACATTCGTCCAACCTTGCGTCTCACATTCGATATAAAATTCCTTTTTTTCTCGAACCATCGATTTGCATACAAATAAAATAGCTGACTCGACAACAGCATCTTTGTCACCAATCTTTACATTGGAACCGATCATGATGCTTTATCTCTTATTTATATTCAATATATGTGTCGTAAATAATCACACCGTCATACAATATTTATAAAGGGAAGGTTGCGTGGGTTCACGATGACCTACTGTTACACCGACGCGTAATATGGCTGACCGAATTCGGCGATCTATGTTACAAGGTGTTTTTCAATTTGCAAATGAAAAATAGAGTCAGTTTGCAAATGAATATATATATTTGTATTCATAGTGAGTGAAGGTTACGAATAGTTTCTTTTATATAAGATGTGTCAACAATTGTGCTAGAAGGAAATATAAACTTTTCGGTGAGACGCCATAATGCAGCGACTTTGGAATACTTTTTATACTGATGGTTTATAATTTATACATTTACACCTTATAATTTATTGTAAACATTTTTGGTTGAACACCTTTGACATTCCTAATTTCTTTAATATATTTGCATGATATATTGTACAGAACGCAAGGAAAACAACATTGTACATTGTATTTATTAATTAATAAAGAACATCGCTGTATATTTGAAATTACCTTCTATCTTTGCATGGAGAACTCTTGTTTCCGTATGGCTCGTGATTTACAGATATAAGTATACAAGAATTTAAATATCACGCTCGAACTGTTGTAACGGTGTGACATTCGGCGACCTTTGAAACTTATTATTGTGACAATGGGTGCGATATTCTATTAATAAATCCTTATATCTGATGATCTCAGTCAGATAGTTTATTCGCATCTAATTTAATTTGAACGTACGTGACGAATATATCAAGGAGATTCATATTTGGCTATAATCCGATTGGAACCAATCAATAATGATAACAAACAAGAAATGTCTGTCATAGAAGTGTATGTTTGTGTAAGCATTATGTATATTTTCTTTTCTTATTCTTCTTCTCCTCTTTCTTCATCTTTTCGATGTCGATTTAAAGGACACTTATATATAAGACCTCGAAAGACTTTTTATGCATGTGTCAATAGTTCAAAGATTTAGATAATAGACTAAAATTGTGATATACTTGGATTTATCTCTGACCTCGATGGTATATCGTCTCGCCCTTTTGCTAGCATAATATTTACGCTTAATTGGAGAGAAACGGCGGCAATATTTTACATATATATGCCTAAAATATAATATAAGCCATACTTAAAATGTTCTTTCTATTGTTTAATTTCTATATAATAATATGTGAACCTATAACTTTCGGTAAGAAAATTGCGTTTATAGTTTACACAGAGAATGATGTGCGAATGCTAATATTTTTTATGAAGTACGCATTATTAATATATTAAATGATTAAAATAAAACCACACTCACACAAATGCCAAACGATTTATACACACATGTATACATTTAAATATAAGATTGTGTCAAAGCGTAGTCATGACCTCCGTATATTAATTGTCACACATAACAATGACGTTGTATTAATTAAAATTCTTTATATAGCTGTAAATAAGCAAATATAAAGATTTGAGAGCGTATTTTGACCATCCGGCGAACACTAGTTCTATACGAAAAGTCTATAGTTAAAATCAAGTGAAGTTAATAAAAGCGTGGCGTTAAATAAAGCCGTTAACCAACATCGATTTTAATTAACTACATTAATAGGAATGCGATATTAAGCTGTAGGAAATACCTTCGTATAAAATTATTTGTTCCTTTTCATGCGGGTACCCGCAAACTATCCGTGTCCTTATCGATACAGCGTAACTCGGCATAGGGTGTAAGGAAATTATAATTTAATTGCAATGCGTTAGAGTTTATTTCCTATCAGCATAAATTTCTGATATGTTACTTTTTTGTAGTGCATTGAACAAATTCGTATAAATTAATACTTGATAGAGCGTCGTGAGCGATAACTTGTGTTGAAATACTACGGGCTTGAATCGTTTTAATTTTAATTAAAATGTAATAAAAATCCACTTCAGTTTAAACGTCATTTCGTCCTTCTAGGAAGAATCGGTTCAATCTTCACTGTACTGGTTGAGTATGTAATAAATAAATTAAATAAATGAATACATAGGACTATATGACACACGGACGTCTGCTCCTAAGGTAGACAACATTCGTAAAGTGGAGCACGTAGAAGTTTATGTTCATTGTTAAACAATGTTTACAGACTCATATGTTTTTTGAAAATATATACATACATACATATGGATAATACACCCAGACTCGAGGCGGGAATCGAACCCACGACCCCGGGGCAGAAGGCAGGGTCACTGCCCACTGCGCCAACGGGAAGTAAGCAGTCAATTCACCTAAATCACTATCAGTGGCCATATTTATGCAAAAAATATGAACTTGTACATCAGCCGGCTGTTACCCATGCTACAGGCAATAAGTTGCCTACTTTAGGTCCGTGTTTCAAATATATATATTTAGTATTTGTTATAATTATAATTTTATTTATAAAAGTAGATATATTGACCTATCTTCAGTGAAAACTTCATTGTAATCTATGTTAATTGTCTCTCAGTGTTGCCAACATGATAATCATGACGTAAACAAATGTCATTGACCGGTCGCAATGGTGGCATTAATGAAATGTTGCGATAGCAGTGCTACCATTTATAATAGTGTGATCAATTGGTAGTTGTTATAGCGGTAATAAATATATACAGGACTATATGACACACGGACGTCTCTTCCTAAGGTAGGCAGTTGTCTGGCATTAAGTATAATGCCTGTGTTATAGGCACAAATATATTTTTTTGTAGAAATATATAAATACAAAAATATTTTTTTTAGAAATATTTAAATACAATACATACAAATAATACACCCAGACTCGAGGCGGGAATCGAACACGCGACCCTCGCAGCGGAAGGCAGGGTTACTGCCCACTGCACCAACGGGCCAGTCAATAAGTTGGAAGTTGTGGATTCCTGTAAAAATATATCCGGACTTATTCACTTAAGTCTTTGAAACTAATAAATGCAACACAAGTACTTATATCCATTTTACTATCGACTCTAATAAAAACAACGTGCAACAAAGTACGTGTATCATTTAACTTTAACTTTTTCTATTATAATAAATGGATATATACTACTACCTTTCGCGTATATATCTGTTACCTGCCATTTATTTTGATGGAACCCGGATATGATATGACGGATATTTAAATCAGGGTAGAAATAAAAACGGGAGCGGCGGACACTCAGGAACTTTTCAATTTAGCCGCGGACACGGAATATATTACCCGGGCGTCAAGATGAAGAGAATTAATAAATACCGAAATTAAAAACAAACCTGAGGGATACCGCCGAAACGGAAACTTTTAAAAAATTACCGCTATATATTCAAATTTTTCAAAATGGCGCGTTTTGAGCTGTCAATTAGAAAGTTGAATAAAAGAAGTTATTAATGGCTGAAAATATATATGCCGATGCGAAAGAAACTGCGCCTAAAATAATTTAATGTGTGATTGTCAGTTCTACATAACTGTTTAAGTTTCTAACTAACCCCCAAGACATTTTAAATTTTCAACCGAGTTAACAAAATTTCAATATTAGTTTTATGACTAAAGTTCAAAGTATGACGCTAATTAAAAATAACTCCACGTACATATTAAATAAAGCTCTATACAATACGGGGAAGTTACACCAAATTAAAGCCAAGATAAAGTTAAAGCCACCCAGGCTAAAATACGAAGTTATCAGTCCGTCCTCTCACCGACAGAGGGCGCTAATTAGTGAGGCGACCCCAACCACATTAGCATAGCCTTTGATTCCGGCTCAAGTAAGCTTTTTTGCTAAACCTCCTTAATTTCCGCCGCAAATTTACGAGACACAAAATTTTCCTCCTCTGCTCTAGACGGTACCAAAAATCATGAATATGTACATTAGTTTAGAAAGGTGTCAAAGCAACTTTGTATGAAAACACATTTGTTTAAGCAAAGTAAAGAGGACATCTCTCACAACGTAAAATTAAGAGAGAAAATCTGTTTGATCAAAAAAATTATGCATAAAACTTACAAACGATTTTTTGTAATTTTTTCTAAAACTGCACTTGGACTACTTATTAACGTTTGGTTTAATATATTTGAATTTACGCACATTATGGGTGTACATCCAAATCTCCTAGCAGTAACTGTACAAAACTACAAAAAAAATCTGTTAACTGCGAGTTACACTCGCGTACTAAGGGTTCCGTACTATCACGTAATACTTTACCCGGTTATGTTAAGATTCACACTTTTCAAAAGATTTCAGAAGAAATTCACCGAATTTTTTTTGATGTAACTACAAATTTACGGCTTTTGGAATTTTTCCTATACTTGTACTTTATGATATAGCTTCTTGACAAATTTTATGGCTCTAGGACTACAGGAAGTACCCTATACGTTTTGAATTCCTTTTCGAATGTACTAGTATGGGAAATGCGACATAAATGGCCATATTTGCCATATCTTGATTGCGTACACTTAGAGGATTGATTTTTTACAGATTCAATAAAATCAAATCATTTATTTGACAGATTGTGTTTACAAAAGGATCTTATGATAGGAGAATATGGAAAGGCGATGGCGTGCAAAGTTTTATAAACTAAAATAAAATTAAAATGTATTAAGTTTATGCAATTTAATTAATGAATTCTTAGTTTATTGACAAAATATATATAATTAATTTTTGAGGTATTCGTCGACACAATAGAAGCAGCCATCTATAAACATTTTTTTTTTGAGTTTTAGCTTAGATATAGTATTTTTTTTCATTTATTATGTCTGCAGGTAAATTATTAAAATATAACTCGTACAGCCATGGAATAGCTGCTTCTGTCATACAACGCAGTATTTTTTTTTGGAAGTTATATCTATCTCTTAGTACCTCAAAAAAAATAAAAAACACTCATTCATTAGTCACGCTAAAACTCGAAAACAGCTGGACCGATATAAAATTCCGTTTGTTTTTTTAATTCCCCTTTCTTCAGAGAAGGTTTAAAAGAAAAAAAGGGAAGGAATAGTACATTACTGCAGCGGCCGGCAAGAGAGGCATTGATGGACGAATGTGTGAATGTGGGCCCAGACGAAGCCGAGGCAGACATACGTAAGCCCATCAATGCCTAGTTGCGGTTAATGCTTGTATAGTATATTTCCCAAATAATGCGCGGAAATTATACTAAGTATAACATAATTTTTTTGCCTGCCAAACAGCAAAATTTGTAACCATACCTTGGGCAATGTTATTATTTATTTAATAGGGAATTATTATTTATTTAATAGGGAAGTTTGAGGTGCCTCGTTTCAGTTCTATGATTGAATATATAAATCAACTGTGACTTGTTTAACTAAGGTAAAGGCCAGAAGTTTGCACTTTAGTTTTGAACGTTATTACGAGTTTAACGACAAAGTTTAAACTTGCCCTCCTGGTTAATAATTATTTATTGTTCTATGCGTTGAGACAAACTGAAATTTGGTTATTGCACATGTCACACTATTTAGGTTCTACGTTGTCAACCAGTTGTGAGTCACGATTTTATTTCGCGAGTCTATCTGTTACGTACAAAGGGCATTACGACCAGTCAAGCAAAAAAAGTCTAAGAATAAAGATATAAAAACATATTCATAAATATTTTCTACCTTTTTATATGGCTATACATTGTACGTAATTTATTATTAAAGTTTTTTGTAGTACATTTTGGCCCAATAGATGAATAGACAATAATGTCCGAAACACAATTTTTACCGTATGGTTTTGATCTAATATCTCAAGGGTCTGCTTTTGAAAGAACATTGCGGAAATAAAACAAGGAAAACGCCATCCGTATAAGCCGTCTACACCGTATAAAAGTAAAAGTTACGTTCGTAAAAGTTTGTGTATATGTGATATTGATAAGTTCTATTATTAAGTAGCCGATTCCCGTGATACTATTTGTTGAAGAAAACGGTAAATAAAGTACCAAATAATAAAAAAGGTACATATAGTACAGATTATATTCTAGATAAGATTAAATCAGAGTCATGTGAATTAAAACAAATAGTATTTGTACCAGACAAATTTTCTATGAGCAATCAGCCCTCTGGGCAATCGGATAATCAGGCCCCACTAGTTCAAAAAGGAAGGATAGATTAAATTCCGCATTCGTCTATCCGTATCTTACGTATCCGTATCCGTAAGATACTAAGTTCGATTCTTGACGCTGTTGAACATTATCACACCAAATTTAGATACAAGCTTACGGTTTACTTGGATTAAGCGAAGAATTCCTTTATTAAAATCAGGCATTTAACAGGAATCGATCAGTTATACCTAGTTCCAAAAAATACGCTTATAAGTTATGTCCGTTTCTAATAAATTTTTATAGTAACGCTACGAACAATGTATATTTCAAAATGTTTTATTTTTATTAATGAAGTTATTCTGTGGTTTACATTTAAATTAATTATGGCCGTATTTCGGGGTAGTTAACGAATTTAATTAAGGACGATACGTATTCTCGCGCACAAGGATTCCGTACCATCACATGATATTTTATCAGGTTATTTTAACGTTTAACAATGCCACTTTTTGTCTTTTTGCTTTTTTATACGACAACGGGAAGTATTCTATAGGTTTTGATTGTCTTTGCAAAGGTATAGGAATTATAACATAGACAGCCATATCTTTTTATTTCGTACACTCAGTGAATTGATATTTTTACAGCTTTAAGGGAGCGCAGACTTCAGTATTTGGTAGTAATTTCAGCTTAATAGCTCTACGTGTTCCTAAGAAAACGGACCTTGAAAGACATACAGACGGACAACAAAGTTATCCGATAAGGGTTCCTTTATTTCCTTTGGAGGTACGGAGCCATAATAAAACGATTGTATTACATATTGTACCTAGTTTATGAGATAGGAAATAGACCATAAAAAGTTGGCCAATTCTATTTTTACACACCGTGAGTCCGTGTGTATCTCTCGAAAAAGTGTTATAGGATAACATTAATACCAGCTGTCAGCAAACAGTAACATATTTACAGACCCTGGGTAGTTACAGGGGCACAGGGGTAGTATCAGGCTGAAATCCTTTAGGTTCTAGGTTCGAAAACCGGTCCCGCTGTTTCGGCTGAAATAAAAGATAATAATGAAACGGAAAATAGTGAAAAGTTAAAAATGATTAATAACATAAAATAAAAATGGTGTTTGGTGTGTAAATTTACTTGAAACAAACTGGCTATAGTAACGCCCATTATTAATACACACTTTTGGACTAATTCGAGGGAAAACTTATATATTACTAAAACATTGAGTAAAGCTAAGATATATCCTGTATTCTATAAGTAAAGAAAAAGATTAGATAGACGGACAGACAGAGAAAAAATTTAAAATTATGTAACATTATATATGCATTCCCAGTTCTGTAGCATACGCCGTTTTAGGGAGAGCAATCAGCGTCTACTCTAAGTGCCGCTTCCGTTTTTAACAATCCTCAGCCCATACCGATTCTCTAATAGCTCAATTACGCGAATGTGTGTTATTTGGAATTTACGTACGAAAATTGTTAAACAAATTAAGCACCTATATTTTTATTACATAATTATAACGAGAATCCAGTGCCGAGCGCGGCCCCCTCTCATATGGTTCAAGCGCAAGAGTGTTTTTAAAATCGTACGCCTTTCTGGCCCACCCTGTATTATGTTTTTTCTTTTAATACTACCCGCATTGGTATGGTATGGTGTTAAAATGATTGATCGAGTTTGCACAGCTCCACAATTGTAAGGATAAACTTTTTATGCTTAACCTTTTTAAATTTATTTTACCTTTAGTGCCTCATTTACCGAAACAGAATTTTTAAGAAAAGAGTATACTTATTTCGTACAGGCCGGCAGCGCGTCTACGAGCTTTCAGGTAGTGCATTTGGTTATGGGCGCCAGTAGTCACTTAAAATAAGCAATTAATTTGGATTCTTCAACTTATTCTGAAAATATCTGGCAAATATAAAGTCTTGAATTTGCCAAAATCCTTAAGAGGAAGAAAATGTCGTAAAGACTTATTTTACAACTAAGCTCGGGCTGTCTGCGCCTGTAAAGTGTCTGTATTTCCCACGGGGCGCAGGTTCGAATTCTGTAGCGAAAACATCCAACCTTTTCTTCAATTCAATTTCAGCTTTAGTGCGGCTAGCACTTTAAAATAAAAATAAATTTAGCTATCTTATAATACAGTCCGAAATCAATAGACAAAAAAAAATTTAAAAAATTTTATACGGATGCTAAATTATGAGAGCTTAAGAAATACTTTATTTAGAAATGAAAACAATTGAAAATATTTAAGATCATGATTTACTTAAAAACTATAAATGCCCACTGACGGCAGCTCACTAAATAACATATTTGGACGTGCACCGCACACCTAACGTGAACACATTGAAAATGTGTTCACGATTGTCGTTCATCATAGTGCAATATCCAACAAACAAGTAAATGACAATAACACTTGTTATTTATAATGGTCTTCTCAGATAAGATAGGGGAAGTGTTCCAGCGGGCGGTTTGAGCGTGGCTTCGTAATCACTTTACGTAATGTGAGGTTGTTTTAAAGGAAAACACAGTTTCCATAATCATATTTGTTCTATTTATATTAACAAAAATAATATTTTCTATTACAACTGTTACGAACACGCTTTTAATGATTTTGAGTGCATTATATCCTATTTAATATCGAACATGGTGGATGGGAGTGGCTCACGGATAACAGGGATCGGTGGATCGGTGGCTGGATGTCATAAAAACATTTCTTATGACATCCAGCACCATGACAAAAGATGGCTCGATTCGCTTGCGGTTAGGACGACTAAACGGCACGATAGCGGCAACAGCTCTGCTTGTGGCCGATCCTGCCGGTCTAGGATTGGTTTGTGCAGCCATCGACGGAAGTGTACACTGCGTACATAAATGATCACCTGTAAAAGATGTCAGGGCCTATACACCCTAATTATTGTAACCTTTAATAGTACTTTTCATCAACTTTACGTGACGACTCCTAACACAAGATTAAAAATAGCAGTTACATATTTTAGGATAACGAAGATATTACGAATACTCAAATTGTGTTCGCAGTAATCCGTTAATATAAGTAAGCGTTCTCAATGATCAATTTCTGAAAATATTTTATACTTAAAAGTATAACCTACATATATATATAAAGTGGAGCGTCTGCGCTGCGCATTAGAAAAATATGTTAAAATGTCTCGTGTACTAAGTGTTAGAAAATGTACGCTTTGGGACGCAAAAAGAATGTGGAAGGAGCAAGGGGAGACCTACGTCGAAGGACAACATGGCAAAATAAACTCAACGGTTGCAGAAGGTTGTCAGAAGAATTTATTAAATAAATAAATTCTTCTTCCTTGCCTTATCCCGGTCCAGTACCAGGGTCCGCCTAAATTACAGAGGATATGGCTGTCGTTGAGTTAAGATGATCTAAGGCTGTCTAACGACATCCCCGGAACCTCCACAATCTCTGCAATCTCACGACTATCATTGAGTGATATTCACTCCGTGACATTAATCGGGACCCACTGTTTTACGTGTTTTCCGAAACACGGGCGTGGTCGGATAACCAGAGTTAGAAAGGGTCGTCCATCTATCCACCGCACATCTATCGGCAGCGGTAAGATCTGCTTATCGTAGCGATCGACTCAAATGCCGACCTCTGCATAAACTACGTCTTCCTAGTTGCTTATATGCATAAGCACTTTAATTTCATTACTGTTATTATTTTATATTTGTTAATGAATATCTATTGTATGGTGTAAAAACACCTAATAAGGATTACAGTCGACATTTGCCCGTTAGTGTAGCGGGCTGCGGGCTGCGGACGCGCAGCGCATATAACGCTGCGCGTCGCGCCGGCGAGCGCACACGCACGCTGGCCCTGCTGTGAGTACCACACTTAATATTTTACGTATATAGTACATACGAGCCACTTTGCATATGAAAACATTTTATATTAAAATCATCAATATCAATATATACTATCATATTTACTTGTGTGGATATCAAAACAATTAAAAAAATGGTTTTTCTTCTTTCTTGTTTGTGTAAATATTTATTTGTCGTTTTACATTTTGAGAGTTAAAAAACAAATTCTTTTTACGTTGTTATCATTATTTGCCTTAATATTTGTTTCCATGAAAGTAATACAATAATTAATTCCTTTATTACCATGTCATTTTTACTTAATTTTTTCGGTTCGTATTTTCGCTACAACAAACAAAAATCTGCATTAAATTGTCATTGCCACTGCATTCTGTTCTAATTACAAGTATGCGAGAAAAAAAACTTGTGTAGTGAATAAAATAAACAATTGCATTCTGTTCTTATTCTATCTCTTAGCTGCAGAAACTAGAAACGCTCAATTGTAATCCCTGTATCCTCAGAAACAAGGCGTGCAGTAATCGAAGGGTGCATACTGTTTATATTTGATATTACTAGCTTTGTACATCGTTTCTGAGAAGCAATGGGAACTGTGTATATGTCCTTTTGTGCTATAAAGGTTGGCTGGAAGAGATTCCTTTATGGAATAAGCCCGCCTTTGTACACGTTTTAATTAAGTTATATTTTTGTAATAGTTTAGTTTGTGTATTTTACATGTTTTATGTGTACAATAAAGAAATCAATCAATCAATCAACTGTGTCTATCTAATAATAATAAAAAATGATTTGTATAATAAATCATTTATTTTCATTTTTTTACAATATGTACTTGCATACATATAAGCGGTTGATACCCTTGTTTTATCTTTACTTAATATTATTAAGAGATAAGTTTGTGAGTTTCTATGTTCCGGATAATCTCCGATTCTATTGATCCGTTTTTGAAAATTCTTTTACTTTTATACAGATATGTAATTCCTGTGTGCTATAAGGTACTTTTTTCTACATAGGTTATGTTTACAAAACATATTATTTAGAAACACTGATTTTTTTTTTAATATCATCAGACGTTCGATCTCAATAGAACGTAAAGGTGTGACGTCACAAGTCTAATGGGTGGGCATACTCATCATGTTCACGACGGCGGATCCGCGTCTGCAGCCGTCTTAAGGCGGCGCGGGTGGCTAGAATAGAATAATTTAGATTTTTACAAATCTGCCAAGGGTGGCTAGAATAGAATAATTTCGATTTTTACAAATCTGCCAAGGGTGGCTAGAATATAATGATTTCGATTTTTACAAATCTGCCAAGGGTGGCTAGAATAGAATAATTTCGATGTTTACAAATCTGCCTCGATTCACTTTTTTTTACCAGCAGGAGAGTGATTGTGAACAGGGTTCATCTTCATGATGACGTTGTCAACCGTCGTGACCAGAGCTTTGCATCCCCTGTGCTGGTGAGTGGAACAGTGCCACCTCCTCTTTTCGTGCTGTCCCACCATTTTGCAGCCTTTGATATTATATTTGTAGCCCGATATAACGATGAGTGGGCGACCACGCTGCGAGGTCGTGAAAATCGGCTGGTCGTCTGAAATATTATATTAATATAGCAAAAATCTTATGATATATATATCTATGCTGAAGAGTTTATTTGCTTGAACGCGCTAATCTCAGTAACTACTGTTCCGATTTGAAGAATTCTTTCAACGTTAGATAGCCTATTTATCTCGGAAGGCTATAAGCTATATATCATTCACCTAATTTAACGCGTACAAAGTCACGGAGAACAACTAGTTAGTTAAATTCCGACTTGAATAATTCTTATATAAATAGTTTGACTATTTATTAACTTTACAACGTAGATTGAACATTTCTGTGAATATTATATATTATTAAATCCTCTTTTAATTGACTCAAATGTATCAACTATAAAAAAGTTGTTAATTGTCCTTAATTCCAATTTATTGTAAGAATAATTAATTATGCCTTGTGATTTATAAATTGTGCGATATTTCGTAATCAATTGATATTTTTATCATGCCGGAGCCAGACATAGCTCAATGTGTTTGTATATTTTTGTCCATGAAGACTACAAAGTACTACAAAACTTTGCGCAGCTACACAAAGTCCCCGGTCAAATTATATGATCATTCAAATGAAGCTGGCTCCGGTATCATAAAAGGTAAAAAAAATAACAACCAGTCAGAGCAGAGCGCCAGAGGCGTTGAGCGTGGTCGAGGTACTTGGTGAGGGAAGAGATATAAAAGATGGAGGTGACTCGTGAAGTTGTTTCTTAAGATTTGGAGTTAACTGAGATAAAGAGCTGAGTGGCTAGTGTCGCGAACTCACTGCTTAAAGTTCAAATTTCTTCGGTTGATATTAATATATTAATTTAGTAATTACTTTCTTTGTGATAAAGTGTTACAACTGGAAGTATTAGAATTTAAAACTAAGTGTTTATAAACTGTTTCCGCTTTTTGCATTTACCCAATTAAACGCCCACGAACACCCATGAATACAATAACAGACGTCATGTGAGAGTAGGGTTGCCAACTGGACTATAACATACAGTACTGTACTATATACTGTCGAAGAAATATATAGTACGCAAAAATACTATATTTTGAACACGGAAATCGTGAAACACATGCTTATTTTGAAAATTTAAGAAGATGCTTTTACATTTACTGTCGTAAATCAGTCTAGCACTAACATATCTTTATTTTGAGAAGAACAATTTTATATTTTATATATCTGGTCATGAGACTTCTAAAATTAACATTTAATTTTCTATCAAAAGTTTGCCATCAGGTGGGCTAGGTAAAGTCGACGAAGAAATTGGTTTGCCACGTTAAGGTCGAATGTCGTTTGCACGCCATTTTTGCTTGTCATGCGTTATGTTAATTTCTAACAATAATAACCCTTAAGCAAAATTGTCTTTAACTAGGAGCTGTCGTTTAAAATGGTCGCACTTTTTTGGTCGACTATACAAGTAAGCGACGTAACCACTTATAAAATATATTTTTATTACAAATATGTTAAATTTATTTTAAGCTTTCATAATGCTGGCTAATGGATTTTAGTATATGTTTAATGCAATATCGCAGGAAAAAGTATCCCTGAAGATTCTAGTCCTGTGCCTCTGAAACGAACGTAAAGAAGTTGTTTCTCCTTACTGTTTTGTAATGCCGGTGCCAGACATAACTCAAAGTGTTTGTACATTTTTATCCCTGAATACTACAAAACTCTACAAAACTTTGCGCAGCTACACAAAGTCTCCGTCCACACTACATGATCATTGAAAAGATCGTTCAAATGAAGCTATGTCTGCCTCCGGTATAAAGCTGGACTTTGTCTTAATTTGCGTCGATGGCATTTGAAATGAAACAACTTCCGCAGCAGTCTATAATACTCTGTATTTATTAAAGATATAATTTTCAAACCCTCCTGTCTACTTCTCCCTGGGGTAGTAACAGGTGTGTTTGCATTAATAGACACATAAAAATTATATTTAAAACGGCGTAAACAATGTTATTTTTTTAAGCCCAGAAGGAAATAAGAAAATGGAAAATACGTTCCTATTAGTGTAATTAATTGTTAATAATAATTTGTTACAACATTATTACATAAATCGGCAATTCTTTATTATTTTGGAAATATTTATTTATTGGAAATTTAAATTTGATGAGGAATTTCCTCAATTGATTGCAATTTCTGCAATTCCCATAGTGCTGTTTCCAAGAAGAGCTTAAGCAGCAATCGAAAAGGCAGGCGCACGGCGCTTTCGTTATCAATCTTCGTCAAAGGTTCCCTTGACGTGCCCACATGGGGAGTAGTTTATATGGAGATAGCCATCGCCATGCGCCTAGCGTAGGGCTGCCACTGAATACGTATAACCAGTAGCTATTACTAATACATATATAAAGTTGAAGAGTTTGTTTGTTTGTTTATTTGAACGCGCTAATATCAGGAGCTACTGGTCCGATGTGAAAAAATATTTCAGTGTTAGATAGCTATATATGCTCATTTATCGAGGAACGCTATAGGCTATAGGATGAAGGCTAAAATTGAATCTATTTTTTTGTTCCTAATTTTACGCAGACGAAGACGCGGGTACTGCTAGTAGTATATATATACATACATCTTCAGACGAATACGAATTTACCAAAAAACAAGTAAATTTTATTCCTCTTTAGGTTTCCGTAGTCCTACAATTTTTTGGCATCATAAAATAATAGTAAATTAACTTTTTAAGAGTGGCTCTCATACATTTGGAGTGAGAATGATTATTTATTTTATTCAACCACGTCGTCTTTGGTTTCATTAAACAGCCCTTATGGCGGAGCCGGACATAGCTTCATTTGAATGATCATTGCAATGATCATGTAGTGTTGCCGGGGAGTTTGTATAACTGCGCCAGGTTTTGTAGTACTTTGTAGTCTTCAAGGACACAAATGTATAAGCATTTTGGGCTATGTCTGGATCCGGGATTATACAATAAAGGGAAGGTATACACAACTTTTTTTTATTATGGATACCCATTTTGATTAATTGGCCTTCAAAGTATTTTGCATTTGCCCCCCCCCCCCCTCCCTAGGATTTTCAAACTATTAGATGTAGAGACTCAAATTTTCCATGTGAATAGGAGATACTAAAAACTCAGTAGGAAAATTATTTTGAGCGAAATCGGACATCAATTTCAGAAGTTGTTTAACAAATACCTTTATCGCGTATCGGATACGGAACCCTTGTATATAAGTGTGTCTTGAAAAGCTCTGGACCCCTTTATTCGATCTAAAAATTGTATATATTATTCTACGAGTCCGCTATATTCTACTGAATTCAGACAATGGTCGTGGAAAATTTAGTCGTGTGCGTTTATGAAAGCAAATATAATATTACAATACTTTTATTTTGTGCAAATAATATAGCCAAAGCCCACAGCCTATGTTAACATTAAGATATTCAAGAACTAATACAGCGTTTAATTGTTCAATCCACCAATAATATAATTTGCTTTTAAATTAGATGCTTTAGGCTTTATATGTCGTTATTTCTTACATTATAATTTATTGGTGGTTGGTGTTATTTGACAAATAATTTTGATAGTTTTCAACTAGAATAAAAATTAAATCCGCAAATTTGGTGGAATTTAAGATGATTATGTAGTTTGGTTACTTTTACCAAAATTGCAGATTTTTTATTTTTTTTCTCGAAATTATTGTTTACTTAGTGATATTTCGTCGGGGGAGGATAACATTTTTTATTGTAAAATTTTCGAGTTATACATTCTACTACTATAGGGCATTTTGGAGCATTAATATCGAAAAGCTTCAATATCCCTATTTTAACATTCCTAAAATTCTAAAAAAGAAATGTCAGCCTCCCCCGACAGAATATCATTCATTACAGTGCAAACAACAACTTCGAGAAGAAAAAATTATTACATGGTTTTGTAGGAAAAGTAACCAAACTGCATAATTACCAAATTTTGAAATAAGCGCTCAGACGACTAATTTGTGACTCACATTAAAAACCGAAATATAACAAAAACAATAAGTTCAACGTTTCAGATAGAGGCCGTGTCGGGCATTTACCGTCTTCTCTAGGATGTCCAGTTTACCATAACGGTCGGAGAGCGCTGCCGAATGGTGTAAAATGACGGTCGTAACATGCGCAGGCGCAAGCCGAAAACTGTGCCCTGAATCCCAATGAGACGAGCCAGACTGGACTATATAACGCGACGTCTACTCCACACCAACAATAGCTCTACAGCTGTATTCCGCACAACACCCTTCCAAACACAAAGGGAGTCCAGTGCCAGTCAAAAATGAAGATCCTTTGCGTGTTCGTCTTCATCTGTGCTTTGTTGGAGGTTAAAGGTTATCCTTTTCCGTATTATGGAAGCAATGTTGATACAAGTGAGTTGTTCATAGTAATAATTAAAAAATAAGTGATCCTAAGTATTATATATGACGTATTTCACTTATATGCATAATCTATGAAAGTATTTTTTTGTAGATAGTGTTTTCTTTATAGTACAAGAGTAAGAACATTTTTATGATTTGTGCTCTACCTTAAATTAGTTATAATTAATTTGTTGAACCTAATCATTGTCCTAGTTTACCAAAATATTTGAGTGCGTTTCTATAATGAGTTGCTACGAAAACTTTGAGTGGAAGAGGTAACCAGTTGGCGTGCTTATTTTTTTTACTAGGTTTTCTCAACTCGCTTTGCCAGGTGCCAAAATTTTTCAAGTAAAAAAAAAACACAATTTTATACGTCATCTTATGTCTGGTTAATTAAAAGTAGTGTATAGTAGGAATATTTTAGGAATGCTTAAATATTCGGCTATTACTCTTGCAGTTATTTGTTTTATTCGTAAGCACGTCTTTGCCCTTTGTGGACTTAACTCCATCCCTCTATTACTAATTTATGTACTTCATCAACTTTCCACAGACTAAAGCATCTAGAGGGACTTTTAAATATGAAAATGAAATGAAAATATTGTTTAGTCTTTAGCTAAATGAACATTACATTAGTAGTTTACGGGGTTGGGCCCTTCTAGTGATAAATTATTTAATTAAATATCACGCATACATATATGATACTTAAAATGTTTCCAAATATCATGTTATGTTATGCTAGCTGTGCCCGCCACATCGTCCGCGTAAAAATGGGTAAAAAAAAATAGATTCAATTTTAGGTTGATAATATATGTATAGCCTATATATAGTCTTCATCGATAAATGGGCTTTCTAACACTTTCAAACCGGACCAGTAAGTAAGTTCCTGGGTATAGATATAGAATGGGTACAATATTTTTTACGGGTTTTCATCTTTTACACCCTTTGTATTTATTTTTATATACAGTAATTAATTCACCCCTAATACGAACGTGATTAATGGTCATTAAGCAATAATTGCTCATGTGTTTTGTTGAATGGAACTTTTATATTTTGATAAGATTCAAATCAAGTATTTCAATCATAACAAAATATTGGTCGGTTTGTATGATCGATTTGTAAATAAAAGCAGTTCAGTGCAGTGCAGGATATTCGATGCCTAGTTTATTCGAAAATTTTAACGAATATTATTTTTAGACCTTAAAAATTGCGAGTCTCCGGAAATCAATTAAATTAATACTTTTTAATCAAATATTCGGCAAGATAGAAATAATCTTTACTTTTAAAACTAAGTCTAACATTCGAAATTCAATATTTCCTTATGATATAATACCAACTTTCGTCTTCTTAAAAAAAATCTTATTACAGTTTCATATGGCTCGAGCGACAGCAACCGAGGAGGCGTCGCATTGAGCCGATACTACAACCCTTATTACAATCAGCGAGCTTACGGAGCTGGAATGGCCGCCTTTATGTTCAAGCCCGA
>JANCMC010041177.1:0-10010 GCA_024363005.1 Charaxes varanes
GTTAATTGATATTCACATTTAATGTTAATTTTTATCGTCATTCTGATCGTCATATATGATCATCAAATAACAGGCCCTCGAGTATCGTGTGTCTCACCAGTCAACCTGTATATACCACTCGTGACTACACTTTTGCCTCGATCATGTGCACAATTTGACTGAACACGTCGGCTAAATTATGACAGTAAATAAGGTCTAATAAGAAAATTCTTGTGTCGATGCATTAGGAATTTAAGAACAGTTGATGTTAACAACAATAAATTTAAAATTTTAACAATATTTCATTCTAATCTCGTATTCCGTTATCAGAGTCCTTCAGAAAGCTCTGATTTCAGGCACCTCAAGCACATTTCAAATAAAAATTGTTTTTTGACGTGATAACTTCTTATGGGAGGATAAACCGCTGCGTTACGTAACGCGTAACGTCAGTCTGATTGGCAGCAGCAACAGTAGTTGCGGCCGCAGACAGGATCCTCCGCAGACAGACGCCTCCTGTCTCAGTCAGCAGCAGACAGAACTTAGGGTATGCTCTGATATACACTGCGATCACTGCTCAGTGCTCGCGCTGGCGATAAAATCGTTCCGTTATACACTGCTAGAATACTGCCGCAGTACTCAATGGAAATACACGACGTCATCAATAGTCGCCATTTTTGTAGTGTGAGCAATGGCGCTTTCGAACTTCAGTATTTAAAAACAGCGGCTCTTGTTAAAAAAAATAACTTAAATTTAATAATTTAACAGTAATATATTTTTAAAAAGTCGTAGGTGAAGTCAAATCGTAGTTTTTTTTTAAATTGAAAAAGTGAAAATAGTAAAATTTTATGGGGATGTCAGTATAATGGATAGCGTTTCGTTTTCAACTTAATCATTATGGCAAACGAAAAAGGAACACCTTTACAGTATACAAAATTGACGTCCCAGCTTACAGAGCTCGCAGTGTATATCCCAATGTATGTGCTCGCATGTAATATAATTTCATATACGGAACTTAAATAGTACAAGTTTCTATTTCATAAAAAGCGATGAGTATAATATATTTCCAATGTATGTTACGTTATTTGTCCGACGATGTTATCAAAACAAGCTTCTTTAAACTCATCTCGCAGTCATGTCACGTCTATGTTTTATTTTTTATGTAGACAATAACTAATAACACTCCGTTGCTTTCGTTTAGCCTGAAACAAAGTACGATCGATAGTCATTACTTCACCGGACTACTATTCAGAACAATGAACGTCTTATTACTAGCAATTGTTCAATTTTTAATCGTGGTAGACACTAAGTTAATTAGTAACAAATTAAAAGAGAAAAATGCGTACTCAGTCGAAGTAAAAAGAGGAATCGTTGCGCCAAACGAGGACAGACAGGACAGCAGCGGTGAATACTTCAAGTTCTACAACAAAAAGATCGTAACTAGGAGTTCAAACGAGCGCACAATAAAGTCAGCGAACGTGACTAAAAGTAAGCAAACTGCCCGACCGGCGACCGTTCTCGTAAAGAAGCCTATTCCGAAATTCACCGATAACGGCAGCGACGAGGACTATCAGGCGAAAATAAGAGCGCCGACTAAGTTTTCCGATTCCGTGGAACACGAGGACGAAGATTTTAACGTTGACGATTATGACTTCGATGTGAATCATGACGAGTTCGCTGGAAGAGGTAAGCCTTTGGAGCCCAGAGTGAAACTAAGTAAGAATAGAGTAAGTTCGGAGTCGCCGAAAATAGAAGAACAGCCGAGACCGAAACCAGTATTGATCGAAAGTAAAGTCGTGTTACCCCATAGTAAAGAAAAGGTGTCAAATAAAGTTGTAAGGAAAGCGGCAGACAAGATGAAAGAAGAAGAATATGATGATGAGTTTTCCACAACTACTAAACTGTTGGAAAGTTATAAAAAAAAAGTTACCACTGGAATTCAGGTTAGCGATGAGAATGAAGAGAGCAAAGAGGAGGAAAGTAGGTCAATAAGAACCGTAAGATCTGCTATGAGTTTCGGAACTTATATGGATGAGCTAGGAGATAGGGGATCTGGTTTAATATCAAAAATCTTAAATTTTTTACCAATATTTCCTGAGACATATTCTTCACCTCAAAAATTAGATGATAAGTCAATCTTACAGAACGAGCCGATGGTCGATCCCTGGCTTGGTAGAATTATTATATAGATCGTGTATTCAACTGTACAACGGTTAAAATATATAATTAAATAAAATATGTAACAGAGATCAGTACATTTATATAAATATTCAAAATAAATGTTACACTTAGATTATAATTTTATTTTGTACGAAACGTGTAAAAAACTTTTTACAACAATAAACCAGTCGCCTTTAATTATAAAAATCATTTATCACATATTTACGTTTAGTCAAGGCATAACATATAATATATCTTCTGGTTTCTACTACCTAATATTATTGCATTGAAATGTAATAAAGTTATCATTGAAGTAAAAAATAATTTATACACAACTTTTTAAGACTGTAGGACATCACATCGTATAACGATCGATGTAATCGGCGTTATTACTCAATGCCGTATTTTTGGCAACATTTCTATATTGATGAAACTGTATTCCATCGTATCGATCTTTTACTTTGTCACTATCTTTTAAATTTCGTCCATCTTCATTAGGGATGTGATTTATGGTGTTTCCTAATGCTGCTGCTGCCTGTGAACGCGAAAATTCTGAACCACCAATTCTAACTTTCAATGTATTTTTATCTTCAAAATTTTCACTATTATCTAAATTATCAAAAAAATCTTGATATTCATCTTTCTGATACATTTTTAGAGAACCATCCTTTTTATCACGCTTACCTGGCTTATTTTTCTGAGCTGATTTGAAACTTCTTTTAGGATCATCTGCTCCAAATCGTTTTGCAAAAGAATCGGCGAAGTTTTTGAATCCCTTATAGTTTTCTCCGTTATACTTGTATCTTCTATTATATTTATTTTCATCATCTTTCTCGTCACTGTCAGATTCAAGAGCTGAATCGTAACTTTTACTATTCATTATGTCCAGAAACATATCCTGTTCTAAAAATTTATCAGTATACTTTTCATTTCTATGATTGGGATACTTACTTTCTAATCGTCTTATTCGCGTCGCGTAGTCGTCCTTATCATGCACGGACATTTCATGATCGAACTCCCTTCCCCAAGAAAGACCTCTAAATTCCAAAGGATCATCATCGTCAGTTTTATCGAAATAATCATTTAAAATGTAGGAGAAAAAAGGTTGGTTCCCAAAAATTGGATTATCTGTAGTTACTGTTTCTGGTCTCCTCAAATAATTTATCACGTGCATGTTAGTGTCATGAAAATATTTTTTAACATTCTCATGAACAGGGATTACCTTTTCCAAATTAGGTAACACGAATCGTTTATCCTTAGCCTTCTCGTTTTCAACATCGATCTTTATTGGCACATATTCGTACGGACTGTGATAAAAGAAAGGCCAAACATAATAGGAGCTCTTTGTATCACTTCTTGCGTCGTCTTCGTCGACATGAAAATCTTTATCGTAGTTTGGTATCATGTTACTCGCCGCATATTTAAGATTGTCAGTTGTATTAAAGCTGTTTTGTTTATGTTCAAGTTCTTCAGCCTTGGGAGCAATAATATTTTGGAGCGTCGAAGATTGTGTACTGACTGGTTGTATATTTTTTTCCATTTTACTTGTAGATTTTTGACTGGGACCATCTTCAACGGAATCTTTCGTTTCTTCTATATAACTCGTTTTTCTTTGGGCATCTTCGTTCCTCAAAACTGCAACGACTGGATGTTCTCCGCCAACGTGCACCGTTTTTGGTTTCGATGCAACGCTCGTTTTCCGAACTGTTATAAGATGAGCTGACTCCATTTCTGTGCTAAACCGGCAAATGATACACAGCAGAACGACGGCTCGTCTCATCGCTGACTACATCGGGCGAGGTCTCTCGCAAACGTTTGTTTGTACTGGAAAATCGTGCTCTATTGATGTTTATATCGACTGTTTATTGTTCCCCACTGCTCCGAGCATTGTTTTAAATTACAATGGCTACACTGTGTCTAAATAATTAAGAAATGTCCTGTGTATTGAGTAAGGAACATATTTAATTATTTTTAACAACAGCATCAGTTTTCGTTTAAAAATAAATAAATAAGTAAAAAGTTTATTTCGGTATCTTAATTATAAAGTATACACAAAGGTTGAAACCTCTATTAAGTATGACAATACTTGTGTCAGAATGTCTCGCTCTTCCATAGCTTATAATGGCAAGAACATTTTCTTTTACGACAAATTTTTGTGTGAAAAAATTTGTGTGTTGTGGGTGGGTGCGTGTGTGTATACGTGTGTGGTAAAATCTATATCATATGTTTGTGTATTTTTAAAGTATAATAAGTAGTAACTCCTTTGTCTCATTATAATGTTGTTCATTAAGAAAGCCAAGTAGTCTTTTTACAGGCATAGCGATTGCGACGATATATAATTAGTTTATTGTTAATGACTTTATATAAGTAACTTGACTATCGTTTCTTGTAATGACGACTAGCAAACGCCGTTCTTGTGGTGATTACAGGGGCAACGGCTTTTCTTTTTCGTTTGTTAATCGTAAGTGGACTAAAATTTATATCTTTGTGTAATCTTAGTATTTTTTCTAATTATTTATTTCTTTATTTTAAGAAACTGTTACATTTGGTACAATTGCGTTAAAACCCTTATTCGTGTGCTAGTAAAAAGAAACTGTCATACAGGAATGTGCATTCCACTATTTTAATACACAAAATATTTAGTGAACAAATTATCATTAAAAAATACAAACAGCAAGTATTAGTAATAACAAACAACTTAAACAAATGAAAAACACTATCTCTTTTTAACAACTTCGTTAGTTTGCTAACTTATTCACTATGTTATTTAAACGTTTGAGACTGATGTAATGCAATAAATATATAAAAAATATTCTATGCAAGATACACAGATCTTACAAATAGAGTACCTATAGCTGATCAGGGGGGAATCGAAATGTATTAAATGACCTTTAATAGATATCGTTGTGCCCTTTCCACTTCAATAAGCCTGTTCTTTGGCACCTCCCCATATGGGAATACGGAAGGCCTTAACAGACTATTTTTATTTTTTATATTATTCTGGCTGCTATTAGTTTATACGATGAAAATCCTCAGAGCAATGTTACCGTTGACCGAATAATAAATCGGCAAGGTTAAGGCAATGACAATAATTACCCTGAAAAAGTAATACGTTGTAAGTGCTACATTCAATCAATTGTAGCTATTTGATGTGATCGGTCGACAGCCGCATGTCAGATGAGTATATAACGCGTCATTAAGACAATTTATCTTTATATTATTATTAATGAAGTCGGTTAAAAATTGCGCTATTCTTAATAAAACTTCTCGCTATTTTTAACCGAAATCATTTTCTTACTATCCTTACATATATACATATAAACTCAAAAACTGAACGAATCATCACGCGATTTACATCAAGGTATACATAGAGTATGATAGACTAGTTCATTAATTTTATATGTATAATATATATATTTGATCTATCTCGTAAGACTTAGCCAGCGCAGGCAATGTGGGACTTGTTTGTTGGGTCAATTCTTGGGAGTGAAATAAGAAACAGGAGAGATTCTCCCGTGCTCGATGCCTCTTCAAGTTGCTAACTTTGATAACCATATCGGTAGCTAGTGCTAGTTAGTCTGGGAATCTTTTTATATTGGATTTTGTTTCGCAGCGAAACGTTGCAGATAGCAATGCTTTTGCAAGGGTTTTAAGTTATAATTGCGACGATATTAATATACTTTGGTAACGAATTTAGCATTAAATAATGATAAATATATCTATATAGGTACAATATCTAAAACTAAATTAATGAGACATGAATTCATTAACATTTTTCTCATCTAAATAGAAGTTCCTTACAAAAGTTCAAAGAGGAGGTTGTACCTTAATCAATATTCCGCATTTAAGTCGATCGCTAGGTTAAACAGTTCTTGCCGCGGGCGCGTTTGGATAGGTGGATGGGTGACCCATTCTAACATACGTTTTCAATTATTCGACCTCCTCCGTTTTTCGGAAGGCACGTAAAACAGTGGGCCCAGACTAAGATCACTGATATTAGTTTTGAGACTGTTGAGGTTCCGGGGATGACGTCAGACGCAGTCGGTCATCTTCTCCTGCCCCTCAGCCAAGTCCTCTGCAATTCTAGCGGACCCTGGTATTAGACCTGGACAGCGCTAGGTAGAAGAAGAAGCCCTCTAAATGACATTTCTCACTGACAGGTCCCATAAATTAATTACTGATAAGTATCTTGTAACGGAACCTCATAGATAGTAATCCTGGATAGATCACTTGTCACGTTTGAGACATTAGAAGTGGCTCGTTTCTTTAAATTCCCGTGACCACTGTGAATTTGCAAAGTATTTAGTAGAAAAAGGAGCTCGGAAGACGTGTCCACCGAAATAAATTAAATTTTTAAATTTCCCCTTATTTTTGAAAGTCGGTGGAGTTACCGACATCAACTAAGTTGCAGTTTTCTAAATAAAATATAGTAACAATTAAAAATAACTGAAATTTATTATGAAATTGTGTAAGCGAAGGTTCTTACTTTCCATGGTAGACTTGACATGGTTTTCCTAGGTCTGAACAACGAAATCGTGCCTGTCTTATGACGCAATACGACGCGGACTCTTAGCTACTTAAATTTAATTTGGTTGATGACCTATAATCCTTTCCTAAGCTCTGTATTTATAAGTACCATACAGTCAGAGGAGGGCGATTCGATTATAGACAAAACGTTCTCTATTTCAATATAAGTTTTGCAATTAACGACGATTCCAACCACTGACGTATACAGATTAAATCTACTAGCAAACCGAATCAAAATCTGATGGATACGTAGACAAGGACGGGAAGCGACTTCATTTCGTACTATGTAAAGATATCCAGCCTTTAATCGCTCGTGGCTCCTAACTGAAAAGTAGCCCAATCATCTAAGCCAGCGGTCGACAAAGCGTGTCCTGCGGCACACATGTTGCCGGCGACCCCTCTGTTTGTGGCTTGCGATTGTTTTGAAAGTTTGGGTTTCGAAACTTTAAAAATAAATAATAAGATATGTACTAAAATTTTGCATTTGAAATACCGCTTAAAAGTCTACCTACATAAATAAATAACTAGACACCTTTCCTGGCCCGCCAACATTTAATTTTCGTTTGTTTTTTTGCGGATTGTCGACTGTCAAATCTGATATGTTGAAAGGAGAGAAAACATTGTACATTTAACGTTTGGGGCGTTGTCAAATATGATCGTACATTGAATAGTACCCTTTGAGTCCCTCGACTACTGAGTTATATTGATTAATTAGTATTGTACTAATGAACTGCGTAACGTACTTTGTTAATCAAATATATATATATTCGACACTAGCTGTGCCCGCGACTTCGTCCGCGTAAAATTAATTAAAAAAAATTAGATTCAATTAAGCGTGATAATATATAGCTTTCCTTGATATTGGGCTATCTAACATTGAAAAAATTTTTTAAATTGGACCAGTAGTTCCCGAGATTAGCGCTTTCAAGTAAATAAATAAACAAACAAACTCATCAGCTCTATTAGTATGAATATAAATTGGCTGACACGGCAGACGTTGTCTTGCGCGAATTTTGGCTCGTCTGACATTGGCCTGTTAACCAATCTCCTTTATATCATTTCCATAAAACACGATATTGTTCGTCTTTAAAATCTAGTACAAACGTCATCTAGATATTTGAAGTACCTAGCGACTAAATCAGTATTTTATGAAGAAAGAACGGAAAAGTCAAAAGTTTATTTTTTTTAAGTAAACTTTTGACTTTTCCGTTCTTTCTCATCTTTCAAACCTTCCCGGAAATAATGGGTATAACACGAAAAGAAAAGAACAGAATTGAAATCCGTCCAGCGGTTTCCAGTTCCAGCGAGACGAACCGACAACGATTGATTTTTATAAACCTAAAAGATAAAACGGTTAAAGTTAGAAGTCATTTTTATATCAACACATTTAATGTTTGTAGGTGTATATGTAAGTCGGTCGCACAGGACGTCATTAGAGTCGCAGTGTGCGATGACCTGCAACGCTGCATCCTCAATTATAATATTGCAGCCATTGCTTGGGACCAGGCTGCCATATTTATTCAATCGGCTGATGTATAATAAACTTCTTAACTAACTTAAAAAAAAAAACAATTCACATGATTACGTTCATAATTTTATGTACATATTATATACGTTCATAAGTGCTTACAAAAAAGTTTATATGAATAAGCGATTTTGACTTTGACTTCTATTCTTCTATCATTAAATTAATACAACTTACACGCTACCTCGAAATTTCACTCATGATTTCGGATTCGGCGCAATGCCAGATGCATTGCGCACGCTTTGTGATAGTGAAGTGGTCAATAGGCGTCGGTAGTCACGAAGTGAAGTGATAGAAAAATCTATCAAATAAGAAAACCGCAGCAAAATCGGTCCATTCGTGTAGTAGTTAGGATGCCGCAGATAAACACAGAGACACGATAAGTCATTAACATTTGTCTTTTTGCATCGGTGATTAAAAATTACTCTATAAAAAGAAACACCAGCCAAAAAGCCATTAAGCCTCAGTAACTCAGCGGTAGAAGGAATGGACTGAAATCTATCAATCTCCTACACTGTACTGTACTTCCTAGCGTTATTTCGGTTAAGTATCAGGGTCCGCTTAAATTACAGAGGATTTGGCTATGGGGCGAGTTTCATTCGAGTATCAACCTCCTACGCTGCTGCAAGCAAATCCGAGCTTTTAATTTAAACTTAGTAGGTGGGATGAGTGGCAGAAGCAAAGGGAGGCCTATGCCCAGCAGTGGGCGATTAAAGATAGTAAGATAGACAGGTGGGGAAACAGGATTCCAGAAAAGTAAGCTGAGGTGTTATGGCCATGTCAGAAGGAGGCCACTTGACTAAGTAACAACAGTATGCAACTTAGCACTACAACGTCCCATCCCTGGAAGAAGACCCAGGAGCAGGGCCAAAACAAGGTAAAAAGATGTAGTGCTAAAGGACATATCAGGATATGCCAACTATCAAAAATAGATTAATTATTAATTTTTAATTAATTTAAAATTATTAATTAATTTTCAAGGTAGAGCAAAGTGGAGAGCAAGAATTATGAAGACTGACCCCACCACCATGTGGGATAAATAGCAAAGAAAAGAGAGAAAGGTGGGGAAACGGGAATATTCGCCATATGTACTTAAAAGTATTGCTAATGTTCCTTAATAAAGCCTTTTATCATGGGCACTAAAACATAGCTGCTTATGTTAATGAAACAAAGATCGTTCAACGTACACCAACACGCTACCGTAGGGTATATTAATTCATACCCCAACAAAAGCGGTCATTTTCCAATGTTAATCAAATTTATGGGAAACTGCCGGCTATTTCGTGTACATATGACCTATAAAAGCGTGCACTATTTTGAATTGTTACTTCCGCAACAAAATTGGATATTGAATTTACAGCAACAATTAATAACGGCTGTGTATGTTCGTTTATCCAAAATAAATTACGCGCGTGCATTTTGTTATATTTCGGACGCAAAATTCTATGGGAAAAACGTTTAATGGAAGCGAGATATTTATGGATCAGTACAAAAAATATATTTGTTCAGCAACACTAAAGGTGTAAAATACACTCCTTTATAAAACCAAATCGCTCTTTTCTTAAAAATCCGATTGTGTCGTCTTGGTAATCCTAAAACTGGGAGCTAATTTTAAATTCCGGAATAGAAATTTAGCCGCTGGTATTAATTTAGACAATTCTTCGAACACTACTCGTGACAAAAGTCCAACAACGAGTCTTCCAACGCCAGTATCCCTCCCTCTCTTCCCTTTAGTACCTATTTCCCACATAAGATCGGCGTAAAGTGGCGGCAATGCTGTCACTTCAAGTGATGGTATTGTTGTCGCGTTTCGTTCGGTTTG
>JANCMC010041180.1:0-34391 GCA_024363005.1 Charaxes varanes
AATGTAACACAAATTACTCTTGTTTGATCATTTGAAAACAATTTTAACCCATCTCGGAAGCCCTACCGTGGATTCTAGGAATTCCTTCCATGGCTCTGTGTGGAATGTGGTTTGGTGGGTGGAAGGTACATTTTGCAGATGTATTTGTCATCGCTCTGCTACGTATGCTTAAGTTAGTAATGAGTTAATTACTATCAAATTTAAGAATTTATTTTCCTTTCTTGAAATATATTTTAATATTAGATTCAATTCCACGTTGCTTTTCAATTTAGAAAAAAAGAAACAAACAGTTATAAGTTGCAGCGAGAATTATCGCGAAAGTTAGCTAATATAAATATATTAAAAGGTTATTTGTTTTTAGTACATTACAAGTTATGTGTTAGGCCATTGTCGCTGTGACTATTAAAACGCTTAGAAACCTACTGGTTCATACCTAAAGTATAAGCATTCACGACCTTCAACAGCGCGATGTTTCCAAGTATTAAACAGTATTGTCGCCCATACTTTATATTCCATGAGCGCATTGATTGTTATTCTATTGAGATAATCGGAAGACGTCACCCATGCCTTAGTGATAAGCATGCCTTGTATGCCTTCAAATGTACTGGATACATGGACTATCATGCGGGATATTTTAAAGATTAGGTATAGTTATGATTTCTAGAAGAAATCATTCTGAATTTTGAATGTACAAATAATAATTCTGGACGGTGAAAATCGCACGCGCAAGAAAAAGATATTGCTGAATTAGGAATGTTTTCCTGCTTTGAAAGTTTAATTTTAAGTTGAATAATATTTTTAATAGGAGTAGCAGTTTTCTACCTGTACAAAATGGCTTAACTCTATAAGCCGAATAATCGTAGTTTCAAGTATACTTAATATAACGATGTCAGGCACAGTTTGTTTCTGTTAGGTCAGCCCAAGGTCTTCAAGGAGCTATAAACGCGTGTAATCGATTCGTACCGATAGTTAATCGGATTGATAGGATGATGCTGGATTAGACACACTAAGGTTTCGCTGCCAAAGGAATAAGTAATTACATTAAAAATTACTTACCTTTTTAAATTTTAATTCGTACAATTAAGTGTAAGGTTAGCGCTATCATCGGAGCTGCCTTCATACGGGCTTCCTGAGAAATTGCCCGTTTGGATCACCAGTGTTTTAGACAAATCTTACCATCAAGTTCACTGTCGTTGATGCATGCCAGGGCCCCAAATATGTCACTCTTCTATCGAATGCCTCGGTATGGTCTCGACTAAATTTAGTCGAATTCAACCCTACTAAGGCATAAGTTTGCGCTCTTACCGCTGAAGAGCCTCCCTTCGTCGAGTCTCTTCGATTCCAGAACACTTCAGCTTTAGCCTTCTCTTCCAAGTACCGCGGAACGTTCAGTTTCAGAATGCTAAATTAGCCTCTAAGGAACTTGGCGCCCTCAACAGGATGAAGCGACTTCATACCGGCCCATCACTTATTTGGGCGGGGGCCTCTCAACATCAGCTACTTCCATTTGACCGCATTCAACGTCGAGCGGCTCGAATAGTCGGGAACACAGCTCTTTCTGTTTGGCTCGATCCTTTGGCTTTGTGGAGAGATATAGCTTTACTCTGCATCTTTTACCGCATGTATCACGGGCACTGTTCCGAGAAATTGTTCGAATTAATAATGTCAGTACTTGATATTGCCGCCTGTTTGTTAGACCCTTATTATATATTAAAAAAGAAGATAGCGAGGGAGACGGATACAGGGGACGGAGACACAAGTACAGTTTATGCAATCGCGGTCTTCTATTTTGCGTTCTTGCTCGCGAACCGCTACCATTAGACATCAATTTTACATTAGTATTTTTGTGTAGTTCGAGGCTTAAGTAGAAAGCACCCATAAAGTTTATCTTAATATGACGCGTGGGTGAACAACTTGTCTCGATGTATGTCTACTCGTGTCGAAACGATTCGCCTAGCGTTTCGAAATACGCTCTTGAATGAGCCTTCGTATTTGAATAACTTGTTCTGTTGATTACATAATTTGCACTAAACTTGATGCTTTGACATTTTTGACATTCTTCTGAGACATAATGAGAAGCTGTTTCAGTTATGATTGACAATGAGAACCTGCGGGATTCCTCTACTTATATATAAAAACTAACGTAATTTACTAACTAATCTAATTTCATTAATATAAAATGATTAAATAGGTGAAGAACGTAAATTATTAATTTACGCTTCTCCATCTTGCACAAAAGCTAGATTTTTACCAATCTGCAACAACCCTAACCCCTTATGTTCCAAAGGTTGCTCAATAGCCTTGGGGAGTGCAGCAAGGACGCGTTCCTTGTAAGGCCTTTGAACGTCCGTCCTAAGGACGACCGGTTTTCGCGGTATAGAATTAATTCCTGTTTCGGGTGTTGCGGTGTTGCAGTTTTATCATGTCATTATCATCGCATCGAGTTTTATTTTTTTTTAGAAATGCAGTCCATTAAGTGGTATCTGTTATTTAAAGTACTCTTACTCCTAAGGGATGGATCTTCCTTCATCTGTCCGATAACTGGTCAGATTCACTACGGGTATGCGACCCCGGAGCACCCTAGCTGCTATTGTCACTCCCCTATATCGTCCGTGACAGAAGTATCCGCATCCTTTCATTCCTCCCCATCTACCTTTATATCCATATTTAAATTTTCCCTAATATGGCGCAAACGAAGTCGCGGGTAATTGGCCCATTGGCGCAGTGGACAGTGACCCTGCCTTCCGCACCGGGGGTCGTAGGTTCAATTCCCGCCTTGAGTCTGGTTTTATAGAAAAAAATTATGTGTATGACAGTCTATTACTAAAACAAAAACTTTAAGTTGTCTAGCTTAGGAACAGACCTCCGTGTGTCATATAGTAACTATATATCGACGGAAGAAAGCGAAATTGTGGTAACTTGAAAAACTCAACTTTTATTATGACATTTTTACTAAAACTAGGCATAAATCCAAGTTCGTATGAATGAAAAATTTTATCGTAAGAAAACGAGACTCAGACCATTAGAAGCTGAATTTTTTTCGACAAGAATATGGTAAAAAGTGGTTTTGCCCAAAATCCCAGTTACGACATTTCCGCTTTCCTACGTCGATATGTATTTATAGATAAGAACTACATGTGGAACCCATTTAATATAAGTTACAACATGATCTGTGGATTGAGTTTTCTAGTGTATACTTCCGTTTCACCTTAGAAATATGACACAAACATGGAGAAAAAAATGAGAGCCATAATCGCCGGCATGTCAGAGTCCTCGGGGCGGGCCGGTAATCAAATAAAACAGCGCTGCTACGTGGTGGGACCAGGGGACCACTGCGGGCCGCGAGACGTGAGCAACTAAAATAAAAGCACGCCGCAATGTGCCCGTGGATACAAAAAAAATGGCCGCCACAATTCGAACGTACTCTTGTCACATTGCGAATGTTTCATAATATATACATCATAATACGTCTTCTAAAAGTCGATTTACGATTTTTCAGACGAGCGAATACCCATTCTAGCCCTACTCTATCAAATTCTTTTAATTTATACAGACGTAAAGCATTCTTTCGTTGTTCTGTCTGCGTTCACAAAGATTCTAATTATTATTCTAGTTTTTTGCTCGTTAATATTTTGTAAACGCTACGAACGATCTTATGTTTACGCTAAAAGATCGAGAAAGAATGCTCTCGTTCTAGCTCTATATCGTTCGTTTGGTCTAAATTATAAACCCACTTGGATGATAGAGATTTACAAAGGTTGTTCTTGAAGTGAAAAATTCCTTTGATGAGTTGGACATATTTTTTGAGATACCAGAAATATATTGGAAAAAACCGTTGACCTCGCTACACCGTTGCCGTACCGACGCCTCTGGCTGTTCTACTAAGCCCACAGAGATGCGATCGCTTAGCGGAACATAGTCTCTGTATGGTCAATTTTTCACTTCTGTCGGCAGTCCCGGCGTGCCACTGTACTTACATGAATGGGTGACCCATTTGTCATCTGGTTGCGATAAGAACTGCTTAACCTAGCGATTGAGTCACATGCTGAACACACTTATTAGGCTCCGACCTCCTCATGCGTAATCGCCAATCATATCCTACTCGTATGTACCTCTACCTACGTACATCGTAATAAAACAATTTCCATTCCCCCACACGAGAGAATCTCTTCCCGTCGCGGCCCTCCGTCAGCCAGGCCATATAATATTCAAGGGTAGTCATATTATTCGCGCATTATTTTTCAATTCATCATCCCGCGCGGAGGATTGATACTCATAAATTTCCGCCCGCCCCGTCTATGTGCTGGGGCGTTTCATATTTTCCCCAGCACCTTCGCAATATTAACTCGGGGATAAAATAGTGTTTGGAACTATGGTGCGGAAAAATGCCGCGCTTATTCACCTGCAAACGGCACGGCACGGCAAGACAAAACGTCAGCTTATTTGACAACACTCCCTTAGTCGGGCGCGTGTTATGATTTATGTTGCTGTAACTCGTATTAAATGTTTTATCTTCCTTTTACATAACGCTTTTGTTTAGAAATTCCTACTGCCTCGTATAACGTCTGTTTGGAATCATTAGCCAGCTCCGGTGTTTCCGACACGAATGGACTTAAGGAAGGAATTCATTGTGAAACGAGCAAACTCGTTTCACAATGACTGACAATGCATTTTTAATTTGGCGGTGGTAGTCACTGAACTGCCCCCGTCCCATACTCAAATAAACATACTCTAAACAAAAACACCCGAAACGGGAGTCATATAAAATTAAAAATACACGAAAGTGGTATTACAATAGCTACCGTGTTTGCAGCTTTTTACGCTATTTCGTTCTTCCAATTTACGAATGAATTATACATCAATGAGAAAGACAAACAGGCGCGCTCTTCATATCGTGCCTCGTATATTTATTTACTTGCGTATATGTATGAACATGCGTATATATGTATGTTGGTAAAGTAATATTATGTGTTATATATGTAGACAATTTAATTAAACGTTACATAGCGGCCACGGTAAACACGTGTAAGCCGCTTATTGCGTTTCGACTGTGTGTATTTTGAATCATCCCACATTACTGTATGATTCGCTTCGAGTCCATAACTTTACATAATTAATATGTTGACTACTTATTTGGACGACTTAGGATACATAAGCGACTTTCGGTATGAGTGCAACTTAGGATGTTTCGACGATTGTGGATACGTGAGGGAATGAGTAGATAAGCACGACTCAGGAAGTAAGGGACCCAATGCCTTCTAAACACTGCAAATGTTGAAAATAATCTGGATTATAAGTATTTATGTATTTATACATATATATATATCGTATATATGATTAGCATTTATTTTAATCTATGTAGTTATTTTATATTATATATATCATCACCTATGTTCATAAGTATTTCATTTATTATTAATAAAAATTAAATGGGTGTTTATGCATGGGCATAAACATCCATTTTGGATATCGGTCCGTCCGTCCGTCGGTATGTCTGCCCGTAAGATGGTCCCCCCTCTGGAATTTCTAAACTATTAGACGTAGAAACTTGAAATTTTCCATGTTGAAAACTCATTAAGAAAATTAATATGTACGAAATCGGACAATAATTTTTGAAATTATTTAACAAATACGTTTATAGCCTATCGGATACGGAACCTTTCTGTATAAGTGTGTCCGTCAGCACACACTTATACAAGCGGCCCTGGCTGACGTTGTCCTGCCCGAACTTTGGGTTACTTACTATCTACAACTTTCTATTATCCTCTAATATTTTCGAAAATTACAACCGTAACAAACAGATAGACGGACATTTAAACGAAGACTAAAAAAGTATACAAGCCTTGTCTTAGCAATAATGAAGACAATAAAAAAAGAATGATCCAATTAGGTCTAGACGTTCGGAGTTGAGCGGTTACATATATTTTAGAACTTCATTTTCTATAATTAATATATAAAGCTGAAGAGTTTGTTTGTTTATTTGCTTTTATTATATTTTTTAATTTTATTATTTACACATACAAAATATTTTAAAAGTAATTACATCCCCAGTGTATCTTGAACCTATTCAGATTTTTCCGCACACCGGCATTCGTCACCGCATGCTCGAACACGCATTAGTGCATAGTGAAAAATATATTAACACATACGGGCAGATATCTTAACAATTATTATTTATTTTAACATATATTTATTTTAAACTGATATTGTTAAATAATATTTTCTTAATTTATATTTTATATTTGTTTCTTTTATTAGATTTTTAATATTTAGCGGAATATTGTTTATTAATGTAGGTAGGCAAATGCAGTATTTGTTTACCATAAAAATTACAGTATCTTGGTACTGCGTATGTCAGCATTTGTTTGCCATAAATCTTTATTAAATATCAAAGAAGGGAAGAGAGGCCGAGGTCGTCCGCCCACAACTTGTTCCACTACTATTGAGCATGATATGAAGACGAGGGGGGTTTACCCTGAAATGACATACGATAGAAATAAATGGCGCAAAGAGATAAGGAGCGCTGACCCCAATTGATACGGGATTTAAAGCAAGGAAGATGAGAGAAGAAGAGAAGAGAGGTAAAGCGTATGTCACCTTAGACGCGCTTCGTGTTTGTTTTTTTTAAATGCGCTAATATCAGGAACTACTGGTCCGCTTTGAAAAATTCTTTAAGTGTTAGATAGCTTATTTATCGAGGAAGGCTATAGACTATATATCATCACATTAAAACTGAACCTATTTTTTTTACCTAGTTTTACGCGGACGAAGAGGCAGGCACAGCTAGATATTTATATAGAAGAATAAATTAGGCTGTACCCGCTGTTAAATCAAACCTTTACGTTTGTAATGTGTTTATGTACATAAATACACCCCGAAATTGGGCATCAAATTGAGATTGACAGAGGGCGTCGAACCCAAGACAATTTATTTAAATTTTTGGCCTTGTCTTTTTCTTTAGTTTCTTGCGTGTGTTTTCCTTTCCACGTTAGAACTATATCACTCTAATGTTCCTCGAAATGTAATATATTACGACTAAGGGACGTTTAAGTGATGAGATACAGTGTCATCTTGGATCTTTCGTTCTTATCACAACGAAGACAAGAGTGTTTTTTTTATTTTTTTATTGAAGATAGGCAATCGCTTGACCGCAGTGACACTTTATAAAGTGTAGATGCGGTCTACGGTGGAACGCGCTTGCCTAGAATGAAGCCATTCAGTCTTGCCTTAAAGATACCCATGTTGTAGTGGTCTGGGAACACAGACGCCGGGAGAGCATTCCACGTGTGACTCAAAAAATGAGTAATTTTACAAATTTATTAAGTGTAACTTATTATTGTAAAAAATAGTTTGATGATAAAAGGACCTAGAAATCGATCGATCTAACGAATATCTGAAATACTTACAACAAAAAAAATGCATTCCACTAATACGTTACACTCAATAGCTCAATGTACATTCTACAATAACCTTTTATTGACGCCATAAATCGAATCTATTCACATAATAGATCATCATAGATGTTAATATTAATAAATGTATGACAGTTGTTGCCTTCATGATGTGAATTTTGTGAGCCGTCTCGGTTTTTCAATGAAAAAACTCACTCCCTTCCACTTCCCGCCATCAGATCACTCGTAAATTATTTTTCATTTCATTTTTCTTATATTTTCCGTCTTTTCCAATGGAATTCATACTACTATTATTATTTTTTTGATTTTAGAAATTATAGACCCTGATCAATTTATAAAATTTATACCATTCTGATAAATAAACTGTGTATTTATGCAGTTTTTCACATTATTTCAATATAAATTTAATTTCAATTTGAATATATTTTATAATTAATTTCATTCTTACAGGCAGACGGTGAATAATACAAATTGAATATGGTAATATTTTTTTAATTATAATAATAGCATTATTCAAAAAATCTGTTTAATCACATTATTTTTTCACCAAAGGTGACCCGCTCCAGCACCGAGTCCCCATCCTAAAGGCGCAGCAGCGACGGCAATTGGAGCTGGGGCAATCACACGAGCTGCGGGAACATATCTTCAATATCATACTCTTTATTTTAAGCTATTTAAATAAATTAATATAATTAAAAAAATATAAATAATTATTTTAATTGAAAATGTTATTGGTGATGTTTTTGTTATTGCTTATATATCTTTCGATTTATTGTTATTCTGGTTCACAATACCTCAATGTTACTAGAATAAGTTCAGATAATTCAGTGGTTACTGTATTGTTAATTTGTAACTTGGTCCTTATTTTCTCTAGGCTTATACATATCAAAAGCCTTGTGAATGACGTTTAAAACCACTTTAATGTAAGGGACATTTGTAAGACTTATAGTTAAATTATATAATACATTAATCAAAATTACAAAGGTGAATTATAAATAGACTGAAGTACTATAGTACCTTCAGTTTAACGGTAGAAGAACGGTATAAAGGAGTAAGGAGCAAGTATAAAGTGAATTTCTAATATTAAATTTTGAAAAGAACCGTGTACCTTCTACCTTTGTACCCTTTTATTCCACCCCTCCCTTTACTCCTATCTATGCACCTAATTAGAGGTAGCACCACGCTTGCAGTCCTTTTGTCCTGCAGCCGAATTGGGCCAGCGCGTCCAAGTTCCAGTACCTCTTTCTCACATAATATTGGCGTGAAGTTGCGGAAAAGCTGTCACGCCAAGTGAAGTGAAGACGAGAATTCCCGGTTTTCTGATCGTGTAATGGTGTTGGTCACGAGAGTTCTTGGTTTTTTTATCTAATCGTTTAATGCTTTGGGTCAGAGTGATATTCACAGCGTCAACGGGCGGGGATATCTCGAATGTCTAAACCCCTCTTTAAAGGTCGGCAACGTCCAGATATACATAGCAGTGACTACTTAGGTCAACAGCGTGCTCGTTTACCCCTTCTAAAATAAAGAAAAAATGTAATAATGCTAGGAATTTTAATCTGTTACAGTTTTAAGATAAACTTATAACACTAAAAAGATACGCGTCGTTTTTCATCTCCTTTTACTTCTTTATTCCGTACAGATAATTTTCAATTAGCTTTCAACCTGTCTGACTTAACAGATCTGCAGATCTTAAGTAAATTGCAGAGATGCAATAAGCAGAAAATAAGATGAGGGTAAAAACCTTTATTACTTCGAGCTCTTTTATTTACCTCTGTTTTATGAGTATGAAAATGACTTGCTGGGTGAATATTAAAAATTATTAAATGAAAAGTTTAAGGAAAATTGAGAGAGATATTTTTTACAATTTCGCTTAGTCATTTGAATGTTTAAGGAGATTTTGAATAGTACTTGTATTTGACAGAATAGGTTATCTAATATTTCTCGTGTAATAGTGTTTGTTCCCGAACTCCCCCAAAACAGCTTGATCGGTTCTTACGAAATTTTTTGTGCATATTTTTGAAACCCCTAAGTGAGAAAAGTGGTCCCATAAAATTTAAGGTAATGTTTCAAAGTGTTGCAAATTATTGCTATAATATTAATTGCATATAACCGCATATTTTATATGTGCGAAAATAATTTTTTTCTCATTTTCATCCGTCCGTATACTATGAATGGTAATATCCGAAACGACTGACAGGTTTTTAGGTTATTTAGTTTTATTTTATTTCATTAGTATTAAGGTACTGAATTTATACTGTGGGAAATTTAATGTTGCAGTAACTAAATAGGCAGCAAAGTTATTGGAAGTCCGCATTAAAAAAAAATTGTATACGTAAGTTAGGTCGCGAGTTAAAGCCAGTTTAATCAAGTATCAAATACTCACTGTTTCAACACACTACATTCGATTAAACGCGTCACTGACTCGAGCGCGCTTGCCGTCAAGTGAGGCCAAGTAAATCCCTTTCGGTGTCACTGCAAAACGGATTTACTTGGCTGAAGCTTGCAGATTTACTTATGTTCACTACTTAGTAAATATTCGTATAAAGTTTTCATTGTAAAGTGTCTGCTTAAAGGATGGTCGTTTGTTAAGTATGTTAGAAATATTTGCAGATAGTGAAGCTATTACCTTTTGGTATAATAAAATGCATACAGAATATCTTACTATCTATTACTTTCTTTCGACTTTCTTCTTTATATTTACTAAAGATCGGTGGCTTGTCTAAAATTGGCCACAAATCTATAGATTTACGTACGTATTTAAAAGTATATGTACAAATTTTTATTCTATATGTGCTATCTGCTGACCTTCTGGTCGTGCAGATGTCCGTGGACACCGATAGGCACTTCGGTGCCTGCTGCCTGCTCGTCTGCCCCCTTGTAACATAGAAAAAGAAAAAAAAATTGACAATTAATATACATACAGTCGTCATGACCAAACTTTGACACAATCTTATAGTAAATTGTATACACGTATGTGTAAATCGTTTGGCATTGGTGTGCGTCAGATTTTATTTTAATAATTTAATGTATTAATAATGCACATTTTATAAAAAATATTAGAATTCGTAGACCATCTTTTAAGCTAAACTAAAATTGTGCCTAATTTCATACTCCTCCGTCCGAAAAATGGTACCGAAAGGTTTCGCTTCACTGTTTTACGTGCTTTCCGAAACACGGAGGAGGTCGAATATCAAATATAAACCAATTCTAAAATGGATCACCCATCTATCACCCGGTCGCAGCAAGAGAAACTTAACCTAGCGATCAACTCAAATGTCGACCACTGATTAGGCTACGACCTCTCCTGGTACCTATACTAAAACTTCTAAAAGAATACATAATATGATAGGTTTAAGCACATCAACGCAATTGGCCAGAGGCTGGTGAAGCTTCCCTCCGGGAGTCGTTGTTTTTGGTCTCTCGCGCCTCTGATAATCTGTCTCGTCATTCCCCCAACTGTATAAGGTGTACCTAGATGTGTAGATTGCCCTACTAACAAAACTCTATTAAAACTATTAATTACGAACCTCTACTGTTAAAGTTATTTAAAGAGTTAATAAATCTAGACCGGTAATGTGTGAACGACGTGACAATGAAAACTGACTTTCGCTATTTTAAAATTAAAAAAAAAACTTTTACGCGCCATTTCATGACACAGAGCTCGATAGCTTATATCTGGTTAGTCTTGCTATGATCTAAAGTTAGTTTGCAAAACTTGTAGATTTTGATTAATATCGTAGTTATTCGAAGAATTAGAGCAAGAAAAGCCGCGGGTGTACTTTAGTATTTTATAAGCATTTAATCTAAAAATGTTTTCATGCAGCGTTGAACTCGTTTTAAGAATAGATGCAGCTTTGCATCCGTAGAACAGAGTTGGTAGAGTTGTTTTCAAAAATTTGTTTCGGTTCACCATATTGTGAACGACCACCAACGTCCATAGACAATTGCACTCCAAAAAGTCCAAGTGTTATCGAACTTGGGGTAATGAATATAATCTATTCTTGAAGTAAAATACCGTATCTGGCAAAATGTACGAGACATTTCTTACAATTCGCATGATTGTGAATTTTTGAAAATCGTTTGTGAAATTTTAGGTATATTTGGTCATTTTTTTCTGAAGATACCTAAATTGATAGAACTCGTACTATCTTATGTATAACGGGCATTATAAGAAACAATTATATCTGTAGTACCACAGAAACGTCGAATAAAAGTATAAAAGGTCTAAAAACCTGATAACAGCTTTACCCATATAATTTTATTGTTAGTGATAAAAAATTTTGGGGCCCATACACAAATACTCACAAGAAAGTTCATCATAAGGTTTAGATACGAGTAACCATTATATAAAATATAGTTCGCGTGCGACTCCACTCCTCCCCTGCTTAGTCTAGTCAATATATACCGAATAAAACGCACCAGTTTGTGTCCGCTCTCTTACAAAAGCAACGTGCTAACAGCAACTAAAAAAAGGGCGCGAAAATTAAATGCGACTCAAAATATAAATAGCCATCGACGCAGTGAAAAATAAAAGAACAACATTAAAAAATTACGCCTCAATCGATCGATTCCAAATTTGAATTTAGACGCGCGTGTATTGCGTTCCATTGTGTGAACTTTTTTTTACGGTGATTGTGATTAGTGTTGTCACTATATATTATCTCGTAGTTTTAAGGTAACTTATAGTACATGCTTTATATTTATTTTAAGCAAATAACGTTTACTGTTGTAATTATGTTGACTTAAAATTAAAAGTATATTGTAATATTGCTTAAATAACTAAATACTGAAAGACGCGAATGACACCTTTACTTTAATACTTGATTAAATTTTTAATATCGTACTAGATTTTTATGTAATCAAAGGTAAAATATAGAATTTAGACTCGTTTGTGATCCGTTCAAAACTGGATTTTTCTAAACTCAGTGCAAGAGTAAAAAATGAAAAAAAGGGAAGTCAAATGTTGTTAGATGAGCCATGACTTTTTCGAAACATTGATTTAAAATTATTTAAATTTTCTCTAAGTTTCTATAAAAAGGGCCCGCTTAAACTTGTAAATTATGAACCAAATTAAGGTTATAAACTATAAGATTTGCGATAGGTTTGCTAACCACTCCAACTTTTGGCAAAACAATCTCATAATCATTGTAAGTAATTGCAAACTGTGACTTGTCTCTTACGATAATATTCTTGAAAATAATTAGGTAAACGAATAAATCAGGGATTGTAAATATTCCATTTATTATATTCATTATATATTAAAAAAGTTTGCTCACATGAATTTTACGATTTTTTAACTCCCCCTGTCTTGTCAAAAGTTATCACATTTCGAAACCCTCTACGTCTTAATGTGTGTGAAAGAAAACAGCCGTTTCATTACTTTTTTCCAATTTTTTTTTAAATATTTTTTTTTTACTTTTGCGACTTTGATCCCCCTGTCCGATATTACACAATGTCATATTTTGTTAACCCCCTACTTTGAGTTGTGGCTCATATTATTCCTAGTACTCCAATTAAGATTTATTTAAGAGCCTGTATCATTATTCGTTGTGACAACAGCCCGGCGTGGTATCGTTTTGAACCAAGCACCCAATGGATCTCAGAATGTCTTTCTACCGTAGATTCTAATGCCAGAACAAGACATAGCTTCATTTGAGTGATCATTTCAATGGACATGTAGTGTGGTCGGGGACTTTATGTAACTGCGCAAAGTTTTGTAGAACTTTTTAGTTTTCCTGGTCAAATATGTACAAACACTTCCAGCTATGTCTGGCTCTGACTTAAAGATGGTCTATGTAACTTTTTTTTAAACCTGGAAAATGCATTTACGCACCCCAATCGACACTGTTCCCGGTGTCGGGTACAGTCTCGACTGGGAGTGTGGGGCTCGCCGGCTAATTGCCGAAATAACCACTAAAAATCAGGGGTTACCCTCTTCCCCAAGTAAGAGACGTCATAGGATTACAATTATGCAACTCTACCATGACGCCTTGGCATGCTCTATGTAACTTGACAAGGTCATTTATAATCAAAGTAATATTATAATAAAATCTACCCCATCTTGTTGAAGATAACTTTCTACCTCTAGCTGTTTTTACTCTGGTCTTTATACTAATAACCTACTTATTATTGAGCGCCTCGCCGACAGTTGTTCGTCGGAAGATCTATATATAGTGAGTGTAAGTAGAAACTTCGCTTGCGTGAGTAACTACGGTCGTCATCCGTACAGCGCCATCTAGTTTTACTTTGGTGTAACCTTTTCCACTTGACAACATTGCCATCTTGCTATGTAGCTGCCGCTACAAAGACTAATAATATCTTTTTATATAGAAAAAATAACTGTGAAGAATTAATTAGTACTTGTCCATCGAACAACGGACCTCATGCTAACCCTATGCGTAACCCAAAAATTATTGATTGATAACTTTATTTGGCAAACGTCTTCGTACATTTAAGCGTTAGAGATTGAAAGATAATTTTTACCGTAACGAAGTATACCCTGTAATTAAAAATAATATTTTTCGCTAATACAAGAATATTAATACCAGAAAATCGTGTCATGATAACTGTTATGAACAAAAAGCGGGCGGAGTTTTAATGTGTTAATCTTGTCTTGGCAATAAAAAGTAAACATATAATCACCACAACTCATAGAATAATGTCTATCGCCACATATCAGAAAAACTTAAGATAAAAATATTTATTTGTCTTTGGTTTTTTCGACTCCCGACTCCCATGGAATGCATCACCAGATGGCGTGCAGACGTGGAGACAGCTTTTGAGGAATAAGAATGCTCTTTTCTTGAGGGTCTCTGAGTCGTATTGATTCGTAAAAACCGAAGCTGGTAACAGTTTCATCCTAGAAATCAGCGAGGTAAGAAGATTCTAGAAAATCGCACGGTTATGGACGCACAGCGATGCAATGAGGCATGCATCGATGAAATTTCAATTTTTGACCTAAAGTCCTGTGGTGAAACTCAACTGCCAGTATAAGTCCCAACAATTCCTCAGAGCACTCCCCATCTATACTCTATACTTTTTACTAATATATAAAGCTGAAGAGGTTGTTTGTTTCTTAAATGCGCTATTCTCAGGAACTACTGATCCGATTTGCAATTTTTTTTAGTGTTAGATACTCCATTTATCGAGATAGGTTATAGGAGTGGAGCACCAATGAAGCATCTTTCAAAATGGGGGTTTTCCCTTTTCAGAATTTCCGCTGCGTGCACTGCGTAAACACTCAAAAGGGGAAAAAATCATCAATAAATAAAAGTTGCTATAGTATATGTCTATTTTTTAAGGTTGGCTCACTATAACCTTTTTTATGCTAACCAAATTTGTTCTAAAATGGTGCATTATTTGTGAAGGTGTTTTTATAAATAAACATGACATTAATCTTTATCCAAACACTATTTTTTTAAATAATAGAAATAGAAATAATAATATTAATTTATTCCTGATCTATTATACCAAATTTATACGTTCAGTACGGCAACACTCAATCCATTATGTATGTACAGGTAAGTTTTTATTGAAGAAATAGCATTCTTCATAGTTATTGGAAATCTAATACACTTACACTTATATGTTTTCTAACCTATATTACGTTTTTTTATGTTACATGGCGCAAACGGACAGGCGGCTTACCTAGGTGACTACCGATGCCGATGGACATCTGTACCACCAGAAGGCTCGCAGATGCGCTGCCGGCCTTTAAAGAGGGATTTAGGTCACCGCCTACTCTTATAAATCGAACGAAATGGTGAAACAATACCAGCTATTGGCGTGACAACATTATGCCATACGCAGGTATTTTGTTAGAAAGAGGTACTGGTACCCGGATGCGCCGGCCTAATTCGGTTGCAAACCGAAATGTCTGCAAGCGTGCGCTACTTTTAGTTAAATTCGATGGGAGTTAAGGAATTAGGGATGGAGTAATAGGTTATAAAGGTAGATGGAAAAGTGACAAAGGCTGCAGATACTACTATCACGGAGGGTATAGGGGTCGTGACAATAGCATCTAGGTTAGTCCAGCGTACCAGTAATGGAGATGAACTGTTATCGGACAGATAAAAAGTGAGATCTACCCCCTGGAGGACATTTATCATAAACATTTGTGTTAAAAAGTTTTTTGGATACTGTAACTCCTTCTTAACGAAAGTATATTAAAACTCGGTTATGGATTCATGAACCGATTGTTAATTTGCGTGAATGGAATATTTAAAATTGATTATTAATAAAAAAAATTGAAGATAAATAATCATTTATTGCATAAATTCTGGTAGTACATAGGTCATAACAGTAAAAAATATCAACAGTTTACCATTTTAGGAGTGCCAAATTTATTGAATGAAATGTTTCTAGTAAAATTTTTGAACGAAACAAAAGCAGTGCAAACACAAAGCACGTGACTATCTTTCGGTCAATTTGAATGACAAAGAGGTTGCATTAAACGATTCACCATTAAAAGAGGTTTGCTATCGATACCGTTATTTTGGGGTCAATTTAGAGACCTTTGAACATGTCCACATGAATAAGGAGTTATTCATCGTGAAAAAACCCGTTATTGGGTCGCTTTTCAATTACTTTTAATGCATGCATATTGGCAATTTAGCGTGTAGCGAATTTATTCACACAGGTTTTTTGGAAATTAGTTTAAAAAATATTTGACACGCAGCGTATTTTTATCGTCGGCATTTTACCGTGTTAGTTATAGTAGGTATATATTTTGTGTTTTATCTGTTGGAACTGTATGGAGGTCTATTTAATTACAACATTGAAATTTTTGAATTAAATAGACATTTATTTAAATTTACTCCCAGGGGGTGGATCTTCCTTTATCGTGTTCGGGGATTGCGTAACTGTAGTAGATCTGACCAGAAAAAGATTCACCCTCTGGGAGGAAAGGATTAACTCAAGCCCGTAAAGAGTGGAACAATCGGATGCGTGTCGAAACTGGTCCTGGACCAGTTATATCGTCGACCAAAGCTCCGCTTTCCTAGCCTCGGCCACCACTCAGTTGCTGCCTTACTCCACCTGTAGTCACTTGGTCGGGACAAGTGTCCTACCCAACTCCACTTGAGTTGTAACACTGTTTCTCCAATATCCGTAACTTTTATCCTTCGTCGGACTTCAATTTTGCGTACTCGGTCTTGGAGTTGGATACCGAACATGGACCTCTCCATGGGTCTCTTACGTTAACGAATTATTCCATGTGTATTAATAATAATTAATTATTCCCCCCCTAGGTCCTTGTACCTGGCCGCTAAGAGAGCTACCCTCATGGAGAAGGGAGCCCTATCAAAGGGGAGCACCAACGAGCAGTTCGACACCGAAGTGGATAAGGTAAGCTGGGGATAACTCAAACTAGGCTCAAATACTCCTTCTTACTTCCCAACAACCTATGCTTTTAGTTAATTTCTTACGACTAACGTATGTCTTCCTTTAAGCTAATGATATACCAGGCCAATATATGGCTAGGCACTTACAACCCATCACCTTTTTTTATCATCCTTTTAACTTAAAACTATAGACAAAACATACCTCTCCTTCAGATGTATATCTAAGGTTAAGCTAGCCTTTAACCCATTAATCAAAACTACCACCCACCCCCCTTCCTTCTCAGAGACTCCTGTCCCAAGCCTTTCTCCACCAGCCCAGCGTGAATCAGTTACCCGTGAGGTTAACCGCCTCTACCACGACCTTACAAGCTCGAGACGACCAGAAATCTACCGCCGTTAATAAGGTCGAAATCATCTCATCATTCACTAGCCACTTGCCCCGGATTCGTGTGGGTGCAATCGAAGTAAATGACTAATTGACTACAATTAAAAGAGTGCCCAAGAGTTCCCTTGCTGGTTCTTCTCGTGGCAATACTTTTTCGAATCACTGGAAGCTTTTAAATTATTTGACAATTCAAAACAACTTATTTCGATAAATATACACGCCGGCAGAATTAGCGGTGCACAAAAAAACGGGACAATATAAAATAGTTTTATTTTGAAACTAAAACAAGAAACAGCAATTAAATTAACATGTTTTCACATTAATTTGCAATAGCATACTTAAAGTTTAATGGGAAAACTAAACTAAACAAAATGCATTTTTTTTTGTTGTTAAATGGTTTTGTTGCATTTGCTTAAGAATAACAGCAAATTATTTTATATTTTTGTGTTGCACTAATTCTGCTGGTGTATGTATCTTTTCACTTGATTGATTACATTTTTGAAAATAAAAGAAGCCTATAGCGCTCAGGGCACCTTTTAACTTTTCATTTTTTTTTCAATTAGTGAAAATAAATTAAAAACAAATTAAAAAAATGTAAATATTTCGTAGTATCCAATTTAGTATGGGTTAAGGTTATTCAATGCTAGTCGTTAGAGTTTAGAGCCTTAGCGTATATTTTATGAACAGGACAAAAGGGATACTAAGGAGTTGTTAGAAATATCACCAACCTACGACCTGTCCAGAAATCCCTCCATCGAAATCGAGGCGCCGAAAAAGAACGCAGCGCCATCCAAAGCTATGACCAAAAGTTTGCCAAACGTTCAGGCAGAATCTCAAAGGGACGGTCCAACTCCCAGTACGTCGAAATATTTGGAGAGTTTGAGTCCAACAACGGACCGATCGTCCCAACTTTCGGTAGCCCCGAGCGATGCCAAGGTTGGAGCATCGAACAAAATTGGTACATCCAAGTCACCGGAGTCGGCAGAGACCGACGATGCGGATGATGTTCGAAAGGAATCAACCTTCTCCATTAAAAGTACTACCGGCGGCGTAAATGGCGATAAAGTACGCTCCAAAATGAAAAAGAACTTCTACGCGAAGACATACAAGAAGTTAACAAGTCAACAGGACCTGAGGGACCCGGAAGATGTGTCCAATAGGCGTACTCCCTCGGCGGACCTAAACTTGCCCAGTACTTCCAAAAACTTTTGGCCCAAAATGAAGCAATCGGAAACTTCCCTTCGCTCAAGTAAAGGAGCTGCTAACGAAACCAGACCGTCGGGACAAAGTGTGGATGAGGACAGGAAAGGCAAGTTACGTTGAGGACGTAATTCGATGGCTCCCACGTAAAGTGTCCCAAGCCACATTCTTGCCGTTTTCTAAACTAATTTGATGCGTTCTATTTTTTTTTTTTAATTAGCCTATACTGTCCCACTGCTGGGCAAAGGCCTCCCCCTTTTCCAAGCACACCTTCCTTTCTTGACCCATTTGAAACCATTTCTGTTCCGCAAAGGCGTCCAAGTCGCCTCGCCACCTCTTCCTCGGCCTACCTGGTCGTCGGCGGTCACTGGTGGGAGCCCATACTGTCGCGACTCCCATCTTTGCGAGCCGATTATTAATACCGTTCAATTAACTGTATTAGTTTCAAAGTAAAGTACTTTGAAAGCAATTGGCTTTGTAATTTATACAGTTACTAGAATAGTACGACAGAAAACGACCCTGACAGGATAGGGACGATTGCACAGAACACACCAAGCTACAGAACGTCCCCGACTGCGAGGACGTGGTTCCCGATTCGCGTCAACCTACTTTCGTCCGATAAATCGCTGTCGACGGCCGCCCACACCGACATGCTGCTACTAAACCTCATGCGCATCAATGGCCTCACGCCGAAATGTACGAGAGGCGGCAAGCAGGGTGGGTTTTGATTTTGATACATTTCTTTCGTGCCTTGAAAGCCCGTTGCTAATGTACTGAAATATATTCGATAGTACCAGAACTAGGTCAAATTATATTAAGTCTAATTGGAATTTGGATATTACCAAGGTACACTCAAACATTTTCAAATTGTCTCTCTACTTTAGATGAGAATCATTGAAGGGGCATTATAGTTACATGTTTATTCATCATCACATCATCATCATATCAGCCTGGGGACGTCCACTGCTGAACATAGGCCTCCTCCATCAATCTCCACGAATAAAACAATTACATGTCTATTATTATAGAAATATTGTAATGAAAATGAATAATCGAGTTAGAAGTCCATAAAACTAGCATAGTAATACTAGCGACCCGCCCTGTCCTCCCACGGGAGCAATGTAGATATGCATGTATGATATATTATATAAACATTCCTCTTGAATAGTTCGACACTTGGTCTTTTGATGGAAACTATATGAAAGTCTGTTGCTTCGTTTAAAAGATCGCGAAGCGACTTCGTTTTAAACTATTATAGTTTCCGGTCAAGTACAATGTGTCAACTGCGCATGTGCAGCAAAAAATATAAAACCGGCGCGCATTTTTTAGAATAAATTCGCCACCAGTCGCTGACGGGGTAATTTTTTACTTTTTGTTTAATTATTGTGGAATTCTCATTATAATTAAAATATGATCGATTCTATAAATGTAAAACTTTTATACTATAAAGTATACACTATTTAAATAAATTATAAAAGATTTATAAATTAAATTATAAATAATAGTTTAATGTATATATGAGAAACTGAAGGAATTTCTTCCCAGCACCCTCTTTAAAAATTTTGTCTTCTTTAAATTGAAAGGAAGGAATTATTTGCCAAGTATTAGTGCCATAGTTAAATATACACATGAACACAATAGGTTAGCGCGATCTAAAAGTGAACAGCGCCATCTCTTGCTAGTTTATTTTACTAGAGTTTTTAGAGCATTGGAGGGCTTAGTGATCAGTTTCTATTATGCAGTTAACATGAAGTGAACTTCCGTAATAGAACATTATTTCTATTGACACATAGTTTTTGTACATTTTTTTATGTAAATTGCCATTGAAATCAACAATCTAACACTTATTGGTACATAATTAAAGTGACATTTGACATACGGTGATAATGAAATATTATGATACCCTGATGATGAGTGTCTCTAACGATGCGATGGTACCATTTTATATAAATATAAGATTTGGATTATTTGAGATTAAAAAAAATTGGTTATCTATAAAGTCTGTTCACGGACGATAATTTTACGTGATAACGCTGAACGCTTAGGACGATCGTGCCTTTTTATCACTTGTTCCACCGCGCTTTCGCTTGCACGTTCGGCTCGAGCGAAACATGACAATAAGTCACGCTTTTTCGTGCGTGCAGCCGGCGAAAAATCGATTTATATTATCACATGAAAAAAATGATATACTTACTTAAATAATAATCCCGTCGGAGGCCAAAATTGATTTTGGGTTGCTGAGCCACTCCAGTAAGCAATAAGTTAAGTTTTTTCTTTATAAATTGTCAATGATTTGAATAATTTTTATATATATTTCAGTTCCCAAACGTAACTGGGCGTCAGCGACACAAAGTGACCCGACAATGGCGCGCAGCAGCGGGGGCGAAGCGACACCGCCACCGCCCCGCGGCGCTCCGACTAGGGCTCGGCGCTCCCAGCGCTCTCCGCGGAATTTACCTTTGTCCCCGGGACAACTGCATCGGGAGTCATTGCCCGGTAGGTCTTTAACCAAAAGGCTTACAAATTAGAAAACGAGCCCAATAGAAACGAGTATTAAACTGGATTAATCGTGCATTCTGGTAAATGAACAGTGGTTATTTTATTTTTTTTGGCAGTGGGAGATAAGCACAAATTGAGTATTTTCCAGTATCACGAACAGTCATACTATGAATGTATTTATTTATGTATGTAATGCGAAAATTTGTAATTGTACTATTTCACTGTACTTATTTATTTAATATTCTTTATTTTATTAAACTGAAAATGTCCTGAGTTTGTTGTATATTTTCCAGAGATAAGTCTTTTGAAAGCGTAATGTAATGTACAAATATCTTAATTCTATCTAATATCTTAATTTTGACTGGCCCGTTGGCGCAGTGGGTAGTGCGCCTGCTTTCTGCTCCGGGGGGCTGTTTAGTAAAGAGGCTAGGCTGTTTGTGGAACGTCTGTTTAAGCTAATTGCGATCGGCATATATTTATAAGCAAATCTATTAGTAAAGTTACACCCAGACACTTTTATTTTCTTTATATGCATAAATAAATTTATTTTGGTCATAATTATGGTAAAATTATATTAAAATATTTACAGTATAAGCACATATATGAAATTATAGAGGTATATAAACAATTATTAAGAGGGTATGTGATTTAATAGAGGGAAAATAATACTTATTATGAGGGTAGATGTAAATCAAAGTACACATATGCACAATATTAACATTTATTAATCAGAGTAAAGTAGTGTTTAATGTTTGCGCTTTTCATCCCTGTCTCTAGCTTTGGAACGGTCATCATTTGAACGGTAATCATCATATTTCCTGGATGAATTACGGCTTCTTTTATCATCTGATCTTCTCTCCCTTGACCTGTCTTCTCTGTCCCGGGACCTGGACTTGTGACGTTTGCTAGAGTACTCCCTCTTTCTATCATATGGAGAACGGGACCTTCTTTCCCTCTTCTTATGACTACTGTGATATTTGGATGAGAGGGGTGGGGTTTTGGGTGATTTATCTTTCTTTGAATCACGTTTCGAGTCTTTCGATGTGGACGCAGTGGGGGAATCAGCTTTCTTCTCTTCAATTTTTGCCTCACGCTCCTTCTGTGCCTGTATGTGTTTGTTTGCTTGGTAGATCCTTTTCAATGACTCCACTTTGCTCTCTAACTCTTCCGGGATGACTTTTGATCTCTTATAGAGTTCTAAAATCTTCAAACAGACATCTCTTATATCTTCTTCTGATACTTTAAATAGTAGAAACCAATGCGGGTTGTTAGGTAAGGGTAGACCTATTTTACGAGCTGTCAAGTAAATACAGGCGCATGCAATAGTCTCAGGAGGGAATCTCATGAAAACGTCCGTTCTAAGTGCATCATTCATGTAATTCCAAGCTATTTGCATAAGCTGCTTGTTCTTCTCATATTTTAAAAGTTGCAAATATACAACAATCAGCTTGTGTGGGTGTTTAACGTGCACACAGAAGCCAAGCTCCTTTAAAATACGACGTTCAGCTTTAATAACCTGATTTTTGAGTTCAATATAATGATGATCCACTATTAAGGGAGATATTGTCTTCTGACTTCGCACTTGCTTGATGTGATGGAAGACGTTGATGACGTCACGAATGCGGCAGGGTTTTTCTTCAACTTTCGATGCTAAGTAAACGCTCCCCATGGCCATAGTCTACATGGGGTATCTAACAAAGGATTTGGAATAGTAGAACCTTTGCAAGTACATTTGGCCAGTTGCCATTGCCACTTGAGGCAGTTTAAGCAAAATCCCAGCAGTCTGGATCAATTCACACCCTAAGATTCGAAGATCCGTCTCCGTTTCAATGTCTAAGCCATCCGCTTGTGACGGTGTCTCTTTAAATGCAGATTCTGGTAGTAAACAGTTGTGTAATGTTAACACTATCTTTCCATAGTTCTTTTGCGGCCTTAATGCGTTCTTATTGCCAGTTTTTGGATGATTTTGAACAGTTGACGCGGTCATGGTGCATACGAATTGCTATACACACTATCACATGAATTAACTTAATTCACCTCCACACAAAAGTAATTTATTATATGAAACAGTATCTATATCGCTTTATAGCGTATTCGTCACCATTTTAATATGTTTTTCAGTTAATTTCACGCATTAATACACGATTTTCTTTAACAAATTACACATATTGACATGCCCTACGCTAAATGCACAAAATCAAGATGGCGCCCCGAAAACATATGTCAACTAGTATTATCGAACCGTAATTTAAGAACGGGTAGCAACTGTAAGAAAATCAAACTTACCCTGCGCCATTATTGATTATAATATCGGGTATACTTCAACACAAAAGCTCCAGTAATCTCCATCAGTTACTTAAAGGGCGTAGATAAATCTGACTCACATAAGTCGACATTGAATAGCTTAATGTTTTGCGTTGCTAGGTAGTAGTAAAGTATATTTTATCTTTATTGCATCTGAGTACGTATTTTTTGCTGATAAATTTTTTTATCTTGATAATATGATAAATAAATACTTTTTACATTGCACTAGAATTGAACTTTGTACTCTTTAATTATACTCTCTGTAATTTTTTTATGAAACTTTTATTTCAGAACGTAACCGGAAATAAAAGCGGATGTCTAATTTGGCGGTATTAACTATTAACTATGGAATAGTGCTCAGGCTCTTATCTCAATCAATAACAGCACCAACGGCAACTACCAAGTTATAATAACAATAGTAGATGTAAATATTATAATAAATAAATTAGTTATTAAAACAAAAAGGATGTTCTAATACAGTTAATACGAAGTATACATATTTATAATATTTACATATTATATCCAAAATTTTGATTGGTTTATTTTGAAGTAATAGAGATACAGACTTATAAGCTAAAATAATAAATGTAAAAAAACTTACATCCAGGATCAGTACATTTTTGGACGAATGAATCCAAGAAATCGTGTCCTTCACTTGGCTCAAAGCAACATTTTACGAAAGACATTTTATACTCCAAATAATTCGTTATAGTCAATATTTATAACACTAATGTTATACTTTAAAAAAATACAATTAAATATAAACTATTGCCCAACAATAACAACAAACAGGGAATATAACTTATGAAAAGGTTTTAATTTGGTAAATTTAATTTAGCAAATATTTGAAATCACTTGTAAAACTCTAGTCTTACGTTAAATACCTAAATAATTTGACATAATAACATTAATAAAATCTTCTATTGCTTATTTTTGACTAGATTATAAATATATATTCTTATATACTATAAGATTAGGTCGAATGTCACATTTCGAGTGTAGAATTCACCTACATATGTACAAACTTTGGCAAATGTGAAGCTGCTTGAACTTCGAACAAATATATTCGACCGTGTTAAATATTACTATGGTTACAAAGGGTTCGGAAGGATTTAGAAAATTTTGCTATTGGCAGTATAATGCGCAGTTAGTAGTTATCACGAAGTTCACATTGTAACATAAAAGCAATATATATCTATATTAGTATATTATCTATGGCGACATGTTTGCGAGATAGTTCTAAGATTTATAATAGATGTCGCTACTGAAACATTTACTACGAAATGTAATGAATCGCTCATAGATGACGTTACATGTGTGTTATAAAGGAATTTTACATGGATAGTGAACTAATATGTCTTTTCGTTAAATTGATTTAATACGTATGCTTATAATATGATCCTAAAAAAGGAGCATAGAAAAAAAATGTTTCAACTGTGTAATTTTTTGTAATTTTTAGGGTTCTGTACCTAGAAGAGAAAAAGGAACCCTTATAGGATCACTTCGTTGTCCGTCTGTCTATCAAGACTCTTTTTCTCAGGAATGCATTTACCGATAAAGTTGAAATTAATACCAAATCCTGAGGTCTGAAGTCCCTTGAGGCTGTAAAAAAATCAACTCTCTAAGTGTACGCATTTAAAATATATGACCGTTTCCCCCACCTTTCCGCTGACCTAGAGTCATGAAATTTGTCAAATTAAAAGAAATCCTATCAAAAGAATAAATCTTAAAATAATCCTGTAAAGTATTACGTGATGGTACAGAACCCATAGTGCACGAATCTGACTCGCAATTGCCCAGTGTATTTGTAATTAATGCTTAAGTGAAAGGTAGAAGGTGGATAGATGTAGATATACAATAAACATTATTTTATATATCTGAATGTAGCGTTCTTTGTTCCCCTCCATTTGAGCGTAAACTATTATCACTAGGAATTAGTAGGACAATAGCCTAAGGAAGTCGTAGTAAAACTGAGAATCTTATGGATTTCAATCAGGAATTAAACTCCCAGCCCGCCCTTTATTAGTTAAATTTTTAAAGGTTCGTAATCATTTTCCAGGTCATTTTTTATGGTTAATAAGGGTAGTCCAGTAATGGCAATAATTCATAAATAAAAACAGTGTTATTTTTGTTTGTGAATAACATCAATCTTCTTTCCTACTAATAATATATCTCAGGTAGCAGCTATAATTTGTCAACTAAGTGTTGCCAAAACACGTAACTCGAAAAAAATAAAAAATATTTTAATAATCAAACAGTCAAAATTAACAGTCATTCTTCTTCTTATCGATTCAATGACAAACTTCATAAGATTAGTAGTTATACAATAGAGGCCCAGAAAGTGGCCACATCACTGGCACTATCTGATGCAGCCATTAAATCCTCCTGTGAGCAGGTGTTAGCGCACGCAGGGCACGACATGAGATGGGACACCGCACCGCACATAGACAAACCATTTTGTTATCGTCCGTAACCAGTTATTTAAAAAATAATATTTAAAAACAAATGTAGAGTTGGCTCTATTAGTCAGGACCCATCACTCTAAAATCCAATTGAAACGCTTCTATATTAGAGTTTAGACAATAGACTGTCTAATTAAATGTATAGCGTCAGAGAACCAAACTTAAATAAATAAACAAACATCGTTTGTCGAAACAATTGAAAGTTAACAAAAGCTAAAAGTATCCTAAATTTCGTCAGTTTAAAAACAAGCCTTTCACATCAAACTGATTAAGGATTAAAAAAATAGCTGTTTTCCTTGTGAACACGGCCTCCTTTAAAATTTGCAAAGACTTCGGCTGCGTAATATTCTCTCACTCGCCGTCGCCAATTTTGAATTTAGTCGACCTCGAAGGAACTAACGTTAATTTTACTGAACGTAAGGCCACACCTCAACTAATTTTAAGGAAATTTCGTTAAAAATTAAGTATCTATATTCATTACATAATTATAACGAGAATCGAGTATTTAATCCTTACGTATTCTAAGTGTCTCACCAGTCACCCAGTATAGATCAGTATAATGCTCTAAATTTGCAATATAGCGAAATTTTGAAGAATTATGACGACAATGCGTACAATACTCCATTTAAGGTAGAAATAGCACAATTAAGAAATAAATCATAGTCACTGTTCAGTAGAGTCAAAAATACCGTTCCAAACATAAACCGGACAATCAGAGAGACGGAAATTGATTATGAACTTCTCATACCTCATCTAGTTATGTCTACATACTTCTAAATAAGTGTGTCGTATTACAAATCATATCACTTAACACCAAGTGAGACCATGTTAATCTATTAACATAAAAAAATTGACAAAGAACTCATATCAAATGCCCATTTTGTGACCCGGCTTCAAAACTACCGGCAATACTTATAATAGAAACTTATTCAAAGACTCTAATACGGATATCAGCTGTATTAAAAAGCAAATTTTGTCATACGAACCATTAAGCCGTAGAAAGATAGTCTAGAAATCTATTAGGGGATAAAAATATCTGAAGGAAATCGACTAAAGTCAATATTCGTGGTTAGGATCGTATCGAACACGCTGCGCTGCAGTTTTTCCTAATCTTCCTAAGGTTTGTAGAGTATAACTACGGTGTAATATTGCAATCGCTGACTCGTGAGAAGTGCCTTAAGGTTCCACAGATGCGGAATTTCGCTTTATTTTTGATACTTTTGGCTAGTTGATTCTGTTTTAAAATGGCCAAAGTATGCCTAAAGATAATTATATCGTTTGATCTTGCTCTTAACTTAAATAATAAAACGTAAATAAAGAATGAAATTGATTATTTTACTGGAAGTAAAAGACTTTCTTATCTTTCTTTACCGTATATACGGTGCCTATATAAAAAAAAATAAAAAAAACTATTTTTACAAATTTTCTGTATGTCTATCACTCAAACAGCCAATGTTTTATATAAATAAATAAATAATGATTAAATAGATACAACTATATGACATAAGGACGTCTGTTCCTGAGGTAAACAACTGAATGCCTACGTTATAGGTAACAGACACCTGTTCACAAATGGTTTTTTTTTATAAATAATATAAATACATACACATATATAGTACACCCAAAATCGAAGCGGAAAACGAACCCACAACCCATGGAGCGGATGGCCAGGCCACTGGCAACTGATAACTAAAAATGATTTTAGCGTATCTCAGTGTTGGAATGAGATATCGATATAATTATTAAATTAGCAGATAGAAGACGTTGAAATGAAGCTGCCTGTATCATTCACTCACTTTAGACCTAAAACGCAATCGGTCAGTTTACGATTGAGCTTTTCTTGCAAGCTTCTCGTAAATGTACAGAATAAGCTATAAATGCAAGTATAGTTTGCCATTTATACTCGCACACGTACAAAACGGTAAGATATAAGGAGATTTCACAATGTCTACCTACCTTTTCATTTATAACGCAGGTTGCCCGTCGTAAATATACAGTTTAATGCTATAAACGAAAGTATCTATTCGGAGTCACGTCTCGGGAATATAATCGTTCGCGTGGTTTACCACCGATTGCGTACGTACTATTGTTCGGCACAAAGCTTACAAAAAGTGTACAAGAGCGTGTTGAGACACGCTTATATATTAGGGTTCCGTACCTTTTTTATATTACAAATGGTAAAACAGGCGTTTCATAACCTAAGAGACTACCGACGCCTATGGACATCTGCACCGCAAGAAGGCACGGCCTTCCAAGAGATTTTAGGTCACCGGAACTCTTACAAACCTAACGCAATGGGTCAAGAATACCATCACCTGCCGCGAAAACATGGCCACTTCACGCCGATCTTATGTCAGAAATAGGTACTGATACCCGGACGCGACTGGCACAATTCGGCTGCAGATCAAAAAGATTGCACGTGGCGCTACCTCTAAATAACAAATACCCTTATCACGTATCAGTGATAAAGGTATGTTAAATGTATGTTAAATAACTTAAATAGTAGACAATAAACTTATTAAATAAACAGAAGTAGCAAATCCATCACATGAAACAAGACTGACGCTGTTAAATATCTTCCAAAGTTGTAGCTCGATTTTGCTCCTAATGTGTTTTAAGCATTTCCTATCAACATGGAAAATGTCAAGTCTCTACATCCAATAGTTAAGAAATCTTAGGGTGGACCTTGCGGGCGGACAGACGGACGGACAAAGCGAAATTATAAGGGTTTCTTGTAGGTCAATGGAACTCTAAAAATCCGACGGTGACGCCGCAAACACCTGTCCAGTTGGTAAGAAAACTCCGCGGCCAGTTTCACCGACCTCCTTTGCGGTGCCAGGGCGTTCGAATTGTCACAGCGATGCGATGTTAGGCGTTCACTCAGCGGACAATTATATTGCGCAATATTATGTACCGTATTAATAACTAAGATTGTACAATGATTGAACGAAACTTTGAGCTAGTTTAAACTGTGGTTGCACCATTTTTCCCCATTGTATCGTGTAGGGTCATTACTAAAAATGCGCCATATTTTAGTCTGTGTTTATGTCTTAAAGAGAAGTACACGTGCGCGTTCAAAAATGGCGGAAAAAGAACAATTTTAAAAGTAGTTTATTATAATAGGAACATTGCGATGTCCATATTATTGTGCAATATAATTGTTGGTTTGGATTCAAAGCCGCATTCAATCATATTGTACCATATTATTGTAGGTCTAGGAAACGCCTTACACCGACCGCGATGCGAAACACCACGTGTCTATGACTAATTGACGCATCGATTTCAACGACGGCGGCGACGGTAATCGGTAACTTAGTCTAGGAGCTTTGTATATTCGGACAGAAATGCTTTTTATTTTAAACTAAAGCTGGCTCCTTGCGCTTGTCTACCTATACGTAACAGTATGTTTCAATTAACGGAAAACTTAGTGAACTAAGCACTACAAATCAAATTGGAGAAGGAAAGTGTTTATATACTTCTTTTCACTGTTAAGATATGACTATCGCAAACGCAATTTACATACTATTATAGTGATATAATTAATTAGAAGTTTGGGCGACATACGCGCATTCTTTTAATTTAATTGCGTGTTAAGTACATTGCTAATCAGGAGTTACAACAAAATAATGCCCACACTGTACGATAGAATGAACTAGTGAGAGAACAATGGTTCTCATTTAGATATCACGAGAATTGGGACTGTAGAAGAATAAGTAAATCGAAGATGACAATAACATAAAAGAAAATGAAGAAGAAGATAACAATGCCACGGGCCTTTAGCCCGTGGGGTATACAGTAACGATTAAAAAGGAAAAAATATATCACGAGTTTTTAATATATGGAAAGCCGTGATGTCTGTCTTGGAAATGAAGAAATTAATGTTTCATAGTTTTTCAGAAATATAAGACATTAAAACAGACAAACTCCTGTAAATAAATTTGGTACGGAGTTTTCTTGGTTCTACGTTAAGTCATGGACGTTCTCGTTTCTAGTGTCGAAATTTAATTCCAGATTACCCGAAATGTAGTTAACTCGGAAAACTTCTAATGACGGCAATAAATATGATTTTCGGTTACAATTTTATTAGAATCGACATTAAGTTAAAGATTTTCATAATAACACAGTAAATCCACAAGTGTGGCAGAAACAATGGTATGTTATTTTATAAAGATTATTTTATTAAGACCTCCTATCCCCAGTATTTGGTTCGAGCTGTAAGGTGTTTCTTGACACATGCTTTAGTCGGAAGCCTACGAAACATGGTCGCTACCGTACCAATGTATGTGTCCATCTTTGCATTGAGCTTGGTTCGACAAGAGCCAAACGTGTTTGTACATTTTTGTCCTTGAAGACGATTTACAAAACTTTGCGCACACAAAGTACCCGGCCACACTACATGATCATTCAAATGAAGCTATTTCTGCCTCCGGCATCTGAGTATGTGTATATCTGTAGCCGTTCTTGCCAGTTTAGGATAAGGTTTCACAGCGACACACACTAAACACGAACACACGTCAGTGTTGCTAAAATATGCACTGCATTAATCATCTGCAACCAATAATAATGATCTACCATCAAGAAAAGAGTTAACCTCTTTTTTCAAAAGCCAGCAACGTATCTGTGCGAGCGTATGCACAGATGCACAGATGCGTCGCAGGCGCATATCTGACTAAAGTGCAATATATATCGTAAGCATCTTTATTATATTAATCAGGTGAACTGGCTACCAGTTCACACCTTGTCACTTCACATGTAAAAAAATAATAATCATGTTAATATTGTAGACAAAAAATCAAAAGAGTCTCTTAAAGTCATTTGTAACATAAAATCCCTTCCTGCTCTTACCTCTTTGGTTGTCGGTAGTATTTATCATTTATTCATGAATTCAAGAGTGCGCCGTCGTTTCGAGTCGAACAAGTGTCGGACTTGTTTGTCGGCTTTCCTTATAACACTTTGATTTCACTGACGTGCAGTTTGGAGGGTTAGTTTTGGGAAATAATTTATGTCATTCATTGTCTTTACGCTTTACCGTATTAAAAGTAAAGCACTACTTTCGATGCTCGAATATTTCATACAAAATATTTTGTAACTATAGCTTTGTTGTTTGGAAACTTATCTGTATACGAAATTTGAATTAAAAAAAAATCAGTTTGGCAAAATTGACAATTATATAATTTCAAATAGTGAAATTGACGAAGGTATCCTCGCCGACTGAAGTGATTCCGTTTCATAAGACGTCACTTATTTTCACAAAACATTAAAAAAAACATCAAAATCATTATTAATCCCACAATATATTATCTAGGAGGAACTGCTCTGTTTTTGCAAATCGGTTAAAAGAATTCCTTTTCGATAAATGTTCTTAGAATTTTTCATAAAGATTAGTCTAGTGAAACTTGGCATGGATTTAGGTGTTTTGAACTATATTGTCGCCGAACGTAGATCTCTCCTTGGCAACAACACCTTTGTATTTCGGAGCCAAATGGAGCGACAATCGAGCAAAATACATACTTAAAAGTATATATTAAAGAAATTTTACATATTTATATAACAATTTTCAGGGTTTCGTACCGCCAAAGGAAACAAAGAAACCCTTATAGGATCATTTCGTTTTCTTGTCTATCAAGACCTTTTTTCTCAGGAACGCGTGGAGCTAAAAAGTTGAAATTAATACCAAATATTAAAGCTTGTGATGCCTTGAAGCTGTGCAAATCAACTCTCTAAGTATACGCAATCAAAAGGTATAATAATCTATATTTAAAAAAAAAATGTTAGATTTCCAATATGAGTTCATTCGAAAAAGGAATGAATAGCAAGTTTGTAACAAAATGCGGTGACTTTGTCAAATTAAAAGTAATCTTATGAAAACTATAAATCTTAAAATAACCTCGTAAACTATTATATGATGGTACGAAACCCATAGTGCGCAAGTCTGACTCGCACATACCCGATTTATTAGAGGTAGCGCCATGCTTGTAGCCGAATTGGGCCGGCGCGTCCGAGTACCAGTACCTCTTTCTCAAATGAGATCGGCGTGAAGTGGCGGCAATGCTGTCACGTCTAGTGATGGTGTTGTTGTGTCTTTGGGCTAATTTCATCGTTAAATTAAACAAGAAGCTTTCCAGGATCTGTTCTTCAGTAGTAAATTAAGTATGTACTCATTTCTCAAAGGCCGGCAAGGCATCTGCGAGCCCTCTGGTGTTACAGTTGACCATGGGCGTCGGTATTCACTTAGGTGAACCGTCTGCTCGTTTGCCCCTTGTTATATATATAAAAAAAAAACATGTGTTGACTGTTGTCAAAGCGCAATAGTGAAAACCGTATGTTATATTAATTGTCAAATTTTATTCTTCTGTGAATAGAACAATGCATGTCGTTGTATGAAAAAAGGTTTATGGGTGAATTTCGACGAGCCCGCCATCTCTGGTTTTTAAAATACGGTGTGGTATTGCGTGTAAAAATTCGCCTTGCTTCTATCAGGTCATGTATTCGATTCCCCGCTAGGAGAATGCAGGTTTACACATAGAGACAAGAGTTTGTCCATTAAAACAGTATTGTTCCCAAGTTATATTTATTTTACAAAATGTTTTTATTGGTGTAATTATACTGAAATAAAGTGGCCAAGAGGGCGTCAAGACACGCTTATAGAATGACGATAAGGTGCACATTTCCGCACAGTGCACAGTTCCGTATCTGATAGGTGATAAAGGTATTTCTTTAATAAGTTGTCAGTTTTCGCTCCGAATATTTTTTTATTTCAATTTTCCTTATGAAGTTTTAGCGTGTTCTTACAGGACATGGAATATTTCAGGACTGTAAATCTAATAGTTTGAAAATCCTAGCAGGCGGACCACCTCGTGAACGGACTGAGCGTAACTATAAAGGTTCCGTGTACGACTATGGGACTCTAAACAGAAGTTCGTAAAGTTTTAACAGTTTGTAAAGAGCGATTCGCTTATAGCTCCCACCACACATGAATCGACATTTGTGTAAACAATGCTTAGAAATTCTCGCGAACGCAGTTGCATGCCGATCATTTATTTATTGTTAGGTTAAAAGAAGTAATTCAAGCCAGCTGTTGTGTTGGGAAACATCGAAACGCCCCGCCGATTGACAAGTTTAAGGTTGAATTCTAGCGATTCCTACGCGAGGGGATCAGAAGGAAGATGGTTTACGGAACTCGACATAGGCGGTCGTAAATAACATCGCTGTTTACGGCTGCGAGATGTTATTTGGCTTTGTAATAACATTTATTATATATGTTACGGGCTAAACCCGATTTTAGGATAAACTAGTTCCGCCTAGACCGAACCGATTCGTGCCTTTACGCGCTACACTTGAAATTTTCTCCTTATCTAACTTTTTTTTATTTTTTTAAATCTTTATTTATTGCAAGGGACTTGATCAATTAGTGATAACGTCGTCCTCTTTATTACTAATTACATATATGAACCTTTAATAGAAAATTTATACACATTTTAAGGTCAACTACCGGTGACGCTGTCGAGGCCAATAGGGCCAACAGCAGAAACCACACAAAAAAAAAACAATTGTCGGTGAGGCGCGGCCACCCTGGGCAACTCCAACTAGCCCGGACACGAAGATGAAGAGAGATGAAGAGAAGAGAAAACAGACTGTCGGATTTAAGAAAATGACAGAGAGACGGCTACACGTTTCTTTTAATTTTGGCTATAAAGTGTAATTTTTTCTGGAGTTAGAAACAGACGCTATATTTTTACCACAAACGCAAAAAGGGTGGTGTTAGAAGTTTGATAAGTCTGTGTGTCCGTAGCATCGTAGCTTCTAAACAAATGGACCGATTAAGATGCGATTTCTTTACACGGTCAGGGCGGACGAGGTATGGTGGGAGGGCGCGGAAGAGACGCGCGGTCGTGCGCAGCGCCGGCCCTCCTCGCGGCCCGTCGACAGCGCCGCCTTCGCCGGTATATTCACTTTACATATAGCTCACTAATATCTTAGCCTTAATAATATCTGAGCCTTACTAATATCTTAGCCCAAGTAATATCTTAGCCTAACTAATATCTTAGCCTATCTAATATCTTAGCCTAGCTAACATCTTAGCCTGAGCGATATTACTGATAATCGCCAGGAGATAACTTGGCAAGGTTTTGGCGTAGTGGGGAAAAGTTTGGGCATGTACAGTGTACTTGTAAATAGCAAGTGCTAAAAGTGATGAATGAGAGCACCTCGCTCAACGGCAGACTACAAAGTGCGCGCCAAATCGCAACCAATGGTTCGCGAAGCAATTGCGCGCTCCTAATACACTGTTTTGTTTGTGAATACACGGTTCCTCACTCCCCGAAGACACCCGAAGAAAGACTTCAGCGAATCTAAAGATTGCCGCCAAGTTGCGGGCCGGAAGCATTTGTATACATTTATTGTTATAAATACACAATATTTTTTTTCAGACGAGTACGACATGAACTCAGAACGTAATGCCTCACCGGGTCAAACTACTAACAACATGCAGAGACTTGACAAGTAAGAACCATTATTTCAGTGAATTTGGAATTGGCAGTTCGATAGTAGATAGGATTCGATAGAGTAGTGTCGTCCCCCACTCTGAGGTATTATACTCCACTCCCAGTATCATTCTCCACTCCCCGGTATCATCCCCCAGTCCCTGGTAATATCGGGTGGGCCAATGTTGCGACTATATGGACTCCCACCAATGGCTACTGTAGACCGGCAGGCCGAGGAAGAGGTGGCGCGACGACTTGGACGCCTTTGCGGGAAGGGAGTGGATTGGTTTAGCTCTAGATAGAGG
>JANCMC010041187.1:0-29788 GCA_024363005.1 Charaxes varanes
TCCTAACAATGTCTGTAGTATTTAGATTTAGTAGAATGAAAGCGTTTACAAAAGTCCAAATCATCTATAGGTATTGTTATTCTCATATTGCAGGAACAGCTTAGTTGTAAGATTAGAAATTAACATTATATGTTAGTGAAAACTTTTTTAATATGAAGTTTACAAAAACTTTGTTCATTCTAATTGAGCATACTTATATTAATAAACCTTGAAAATAGTTGAAGATATAGGGCCAAAAAAATTTACTGATGTGTATAATATAAACATAGAACAGCTAACACATTGTGATAACTTGGTCAATAGAAAGGAGTTGTTTGTATGCTTAACCCTTTATTAATGCCCCTTAAACTAACAACAAGAGTTTTATAGAGGAGGGAGACCCCACTATCTCTACACCTCCTCTGAAATGGAAATAAGAATATACAAATTTTGTTTTATATTTGTTTTTACCAAACTATGATGAAATGAGACACAAAAAAAAACTGTATCAATAACCAATTCATAAAATAACATGAAGAAAATGATCAGTACAACTAAAGCTATAAGTGAAGCACCCATTTAAAATTACAAATAATAATGTTTAATTCTAGGTAAACTACTTAAGTTACAATGAACAATTACATTTTTCTTACTCAACATTTACTCTTTTTTGTTTTTCTTTTTGTAAGATTTTTTCACCCTTGGAAGGCTCGAACTGTCCCCCATTATTATTACATACATACATTATCTTGGACAACCTCCTTTTTTGTACTTTTTTTCATACCTTACCTTGAGACGTCATGCACTTGTCGTACAGCATAATCAAGAGTATAACAGTAACTTATTAATTAGGTTTTTCATCTCTATTTGTCTTACCTTTTACTGGGTATACTATATTACACTTATTACATGCTAATCCTTTATATGTCTTCATACTTTGTCATACAAGGAATTGTAAAAAAAATTGCTATAAATCTATTACTAAATCTGTCTTACCTTCTAATTTCCTTACATTACAATAGCATTAATTTGAATGGCATACATTAATTCAACATTGATAATTTTCATTATTTCATTGCCATTCTCTATGCAATGTACAAAATTTGAGATATTATGTATAATTATAAATTTGAAGCAAAAAAGATTGAGTATGCTAATGTGATAATATGCATAACTAGCGGACCCAAAAGTGGTTGCCTTCTCCTTCGGCTATTTTAGTAGCCAATTGACCAAGCTCCTGTGTCTTTTCCATTAAACATGACACTGGCCGAATGTTTTATAAAATAATATTTTATCATGGCAAGTTATTAAAAAAATCTAGTACGAACATACCTATTTGAGCCTTTGAAGTATTCTTAAATCTGAAGTATTGTACAAATCTGCATTTTTTAAATATTTTTTAACAATATTTCGATTTTCCTTTCTTATTTTCTTTTAAATCTTCCTGGAAATGGTTTTGGGTTATGGGTTCTCTAAAATTAAAGAGGTTCTGTTCCTATGAGGGGAATGAAACAAGGCAAACTGAATAACGTTATTTGGTTAGAGACTAGCAAACAATGATTGATTTTTTTATATAAGCATAATAATCTGGTAAGAAAATATTGATAGTTAATTGGTTTCCAATAGTAATTAATTATGTAATTTCGGGCACATCATAGACCAATTATAAATTTAGTCATACAATTTTATCAGAGGAAAATGTGGTGAAGCCTAATTCTGTCAACACCTAGTAAACTCTACATAAATTTGTGTATTATCTTGTAACCAATAGGCTGCTGTAACAAATTATTTTCATTCATTTACAGCAAACAAGATTTTATATTAAACTAGCAGATCTGGCAGATTTTGTCATGCCCAAACCGTCGCTTACTCTTAGTGTTGGGTACCACGACATAGCGCCATCCATTAGTCTCTTACCCAACCGATACTGCCGGCGGCTCTGCCCTTGTAATTTTGATCAGCATAAAATGTAAAACGTATCGGGTGTATTTAATTGGATAAGGTATTCTTTAAAATAGATGCCTCAATAGTTAATTGTTTTTTTTTGTTATATGTAAAAGATCAAAATGGTTACCAAGGATTGTCCTTAAGAGATAGTCATATGCCATCGCTGACTTTTTAATCCTTTAAGATAAGCAATTCCCTACTATATTACTTTGATCTATCTTTCTAACGTTTAGCCGGCACACGCAACGTACGCTCACATGAAAAATAACACAAAACTACGTTATTTTATGACATAGCTTTACAAATCATTGAAATTCTCGGCATATATTTAATATAATATATATGTATTATACGTATAAATCTTCCACATGAATCACTATCTATTCCTGAAAATCGGATGATAGTCCGTCGAGTCGTTTTTGAGGTTATCGCGAACAGACAGACAGACGCGGCGGAGTACTTTGTTTTATAATATATAGGATATAAATGATACTCAGATTTGACTGTAGCAACATAAATCATAATTTAACCCATGAAAGCTGCGAAGTTTGATTCATACAGTAGCTAGTCCCATTTTAAGCGTTTAAAATTTTGGTCGACCGTTCTCAAGTTATGGCACGCTATAATTAATAAGTGAGTTCATTTTTATAAATACGGATATAGACAAGTAAAACATTAAAATGGAGAGCAAATCCATATTGACGGCCTGTATATGTTTTGTTGCAGCGTTACTTAAGCATGTTAGTACAATAGCTCGGTGATCGGCTAGTACAATATCAACTACCTCGTGGCCGTTACCCTATGTATGGGTAATATGTTCAGACAGTTTAAAACCTAAAGTGATGACAAGTTTATGTGTGTGTTGTAAATGAACCGCAAAACACCTGAAACACCTGAATTCATTATTACAATAGTTAGAGTTGTAAAAATAAGTCTCTGTTGATACTGACCAACTTTCTATACATTTTTCTTATCTTTTATTGTTTTATGGCTCAACTCATAAATATGTATGTTATATAAAAGATGTATTTATAGTTAAACTGTCATATAATTTCTATTAAATATATTGTATCCATTTACAAAGGCCGTTTTCTATTACCAATTTAATGAAACATTATATAAGGCATCCCCGAACTGATATTTGACCTTTTCATTTAATTTTAGTAGAGCTTCAATGATAAAGGATGGCGACTAAATATTCTACTCTAATACAAATTGAGTTCTTCTTCTTCCCGGTTCCCGGTCTAGTACCAGGGCTCACTTAGATTGCAGAGGATTGGCTGTGGGGCGAGTTAAGATGACCTATTGCCATCTGCCGTCATCCTCAGAGTCCCGACGATGTTTACAACCTAACGACTAATATCACTCAGCGGCATTAATCGGGACCCACTGTTTTACGTGTCTTCCGAAACACGGAGGATATTATATCAAATATAAACGAATGCTACAATGGATCACCCATCTATTACCCACTCGCAGCAAGAGCTAATTAACCTAGCGATAGAATAATGCCGACCACTGATAAGGCCACGACCGCCTTCTAATACCTTAATAATAATAGAATATCACCTAACGTAAATTGCCTCAATTGAGCTTCGTTTCCGAGTATGGAGACAAATTATGACATTATTATTTGGAGATGACGAGTAATATCACTTGATTTTTAATGAATTGTTACCGAAGATAGTGTTATTAAACATGTACTAGTATATCTTAGTATCAAAACATGTAAGCATGGTGAGCTTTAGCGTGCGAAACCTAATTTGCAATCACGCTCGTAGTTTGCAGTACGACGCTTTTAGAGACGTGATTGCAGAGTGAACTATAATTTTAATTTAGTCCTCATAATAATCAGTGTTGCTTCTTGCGAGTAATTAACGTGACGTTAGTTTCTTGCGAGTAATTAATGTGAAATAAATTTCTTATGAGTAATAAAAACATTATTATTAATTAACTATTAAAGTCGAATTAATTGTACTTTTGTTATAAACCAATTACAATAAAAATATACAACAGAACATGATTAGCTGTATTTATCCATTTTGCAAAAAACTGTTTCTGCAAAATAACTTCGGATTGTTACTTGAATAGGTAATTGCGCGTTCTAGTAAATGTGTGTAAATCTGTGAACAAAATTTAAATCATAGTTAAGGTGATCCGTGCCAGTCCAACACGTTGCAGTGAGAAAAACCCAAGCGGTACCAGGAACCCAGGTGTAGATTTAGGACATTCCTTTACTAATTTTGAGCCTTTCTTATATAGATACCTACTCAAGAAGATCCCCTCATAAAAGTTTTAAAACTTTTATAACGGGATTATATTGAGTAGGTATATAAAAAAGCAAAGCGAAAAATTTAGTTTTAGATTTTTTCCAATGTAAATAAATTACTTGAAGTGTTGACAATGCACCACATTGTTTTTTTCAAATTAATAAATATTTAAAAGGTTAGAAAAAATCCACGTAACGTGGCCGTTTCAGCCACCTTCAAAGGGTTGTAAGTATAAAATTATCACCATAAATAATAATATAGAGATAGATAGAGTTTTGATAGGTTGGAAAATTTTCTCTACTCTTTGAATCTTTTGTCAAATTTGAAATATTTTAAATAGTTTTTGAAATATAAGCAAAAAATCAAACACCGTATTTAGTTGCTTATTTAATAATTTAAAAAATATTTGCAATACGTACGTGAAACGTATTTTTAACAATACGCATTATTATTAAATATTGTTAAAAATACGTTTCAAAAGTTTAAATATAGATTCATTGACTGACCCTGGATTCCAAGTTAAAGGGTAATGGCACTACAAGTATGTACGTAGGTCTTATAGTAGGGTATAGAGTGACCTAGGGTTAGCTGTTGTAATCTTCGTTCCCATTGCAATGGCATATACAAACAAAAAAATCACCTGAACAGCATCATGTTTTCGAAAGTTGGTTATATAAACCGACTAAGTATGAGTGGTGGTCGCACTTGGTCGATTTTATGCTGCAAAAACCGGCAGTTCCCGGGAAGCAAACAATTTCGCGTCACGGAACGGCGAAAACCTCGTTTAATTTAACTTTTTACAGTGCAATAACTTTGTCTCGGCGTTGTTATTGGATTAAACGTTCAGAGCGAGTAATTTCAATGCGATTACGATGCGAACTAAAAATAACAATAATTTTTGAGGTTCGCTCATACTTAATAGCGTATATTTACCCAGATATGGCTGTATGAAGTAATAATGACTGCGTACAAAGTCCGGTATCTAGGTGCACGGTAGTGACCCCCACGACGAGGCAAGCAAAGCGCGAGGGCTCTACCTAACTAACTTTTCTCTATTAATTATTTTTACGTGTACTATACAACAAAAATGTATATAATAAAAACTTAAAATAACTTCTCTGTTCGAGAAAAAGATGGTGGAACGTTATTGCAGGGCTGTATAAATTTTTCATTAAAATTACACTCGCCATTTTGTTTGCCAAGCCCTGGATAAGCATAAGTACCTCTAATTACAATTAATATCACAAAGTGACATTAATCGGGTCCCACTGTTTTACGTGCCTTCCGAAACACGGAGAAGGTTGGATATCAAATATAAACCAGTGCTAGAATGGGTCACCCATCTATCACCCGGTCACAGCCAAAGCAACTTAACTTAGCGATCGACTCAAACGCCGGCCACTAATCAGGCCACGACCTCCTCTATATCGAGCGTATATCGTACATCTTTAAAATTCCTACCTCGGTAGAACTCTTACAGTGTCGCCAGTAGTAAACTTGTATTTATCTTTAATTAAATGTATCGTTACGGGCTTGAGGTGCATAGTGATTGTTTCATCTGCAATTGATTCTTTTTTATTTTAAAAATATTAAAAATACTTTTGCTACGTAGATTCCTATTATAGAAAATAAAGTATCAGTGGATACAGTTTTTAATTTTTAAAGTACTGTTATTACGACATTACAAGGACCCTTTAAAAGAACGCTATATCCGATAGTCGCCATATTCATTTCACATTTTTTAAATTATTATTAGTATTGATATGAATCGTTAATCGATCATTTAGGAATTTGGTACTTATTCTTCGAAAATGTGAAATGGGGCAATATATTATTTTATTCAAAACTTTACAACCCCCATATGATAAGATTTATTTTGTAAAAGCGTGATGCAAATTAAATTCCAACGCAGTTATCTATCTACTGTTAGTTATGCGCACTATATTTTTAATTAATAGGTCAAGGTGAAATATTTTTTTTTTTTAGTAAAAGGAATATTAGGAATACTTTTTACGTATGTCTAATATTCCCCTTTTCCCCTCCTACTAAGCTTAAATTAAAAGCTTGTATTAGGAGTGGGTGCGACAATACCCCAACGGCGGTGGGAATTGAACCGGGTACCTTGCGGATTTCTTTAGTAAAGTTAGTTTTTATACAAGAATTGTGAAAAATATATAATTTAGTTGTTATAGGTTATACCCCAATATTCCGATACTACTCCTTAACCGTAATGTTGATTTATCCGATGTTGTTATAACCAATATGGTTACATGGGTATTTTAAATGAGGATTCGTCCGGGTCCTTGTCATAGTCGTTATAACCGATTTCGTTAAATTGTAAAGTGATTATATAAAATGTACTCACTATTCATAAGAGCGTTATACGTAAGCCCTGGTTGAGGACCAGTTTCCGTCAAGAACTGTCTATTATTAATAAATTGATTGTATCCTAATACATTCCAGACTGGTGCTATTTTAGCCGACATTGTATAATTAAAGCACAGAAGATATATTTCAGGCGTAACGTTGCAAATCCCATCGACCTTAGAATAAAAAAATATTGTTTGTATATATTTTCATATATTATTAAAAAGTGTTTATTATGGATTGTTTTCTTACTTGTACTAAACAAAATTTCAAAAACAATGACGTCAGTAGATCGTAATCATTTCCTACTTTATTGAAAATAATATGCACTTGTTTGACGTCAGTTTTATCCGGACACGCCAATAGCGAAGAAGCTGAGAATATTATCATTCTAAAAAAGGTCACACATATTTTAAGGATTCGTATTATATTTAAAGGATAAAATCTGCAATTAATATAAATTATTTACATAAGGTGCAGTGGTGTCCTTACCTACATTTCAGGACTTTCCAATGATAATTCGAAGGAGCTGAACGGTCATGTTTATCATTTAAATTAGCGATAACTTTAACGTAACCTAAATCTTCAAATTTAGGTTGTAGGATGTTATATTCGTATTCGTGTAACATTTTACCCAAATTAAATAAATCCCACAATGGATACAAAGGCGAAAAAGGCGCGAATCTTTTTTCTTAATATCTAACTTCCAAGTGCAGGCAAAGATTATATTTGGATTTTAAATTTTTTTTTTTAATCAATTTTAGTGTTTATGTAATTCATCTACCTATTTACAAAAAATTTAAGTTGAATTGAATTAGAAAATACTGAAAATATTATATTTTTATTTTTTTCGTGCAAAGTTGCCAAATGACAAGACATGTGCGCGTGATACAAAGAGAATGTTGAGCACTGCCGTGGGCTACGGCAATGCTGTCTCTGTGTAGCCACGATGAATAAAGCGAAGCGCGAGGATACTACTTAACTACCTTTTCTCAAAACACTTCAACGTTTTTTGAACTTTCGTAACTTGGGATTGGATTAAGCCAGATAAACAGAATTCTCCGGATATAATGCTAGTAGTGAACTTATTAAACATATGATATCAAAAAACCCCGAGCCAAGGTAGTTAAGTAGTGCCCTCGCGCTTCGCTTGCCTCGTCACGAGGGTCATTGCGATGACCTCAGGTCTATAGTCAATATAGTTTAGATATAAATTAATTTTATATTACAGAAATATAATGACCAAAACGCGTAGTGCACTTTGCAGCGCTCGTGCCTCTAAACTTTATGAAAAAAGGTAGGCATAAATTGTAGATAATTGTCTCTAGTTTCATTTAGTATTTAATTACCGTTTTCGTCGTGAAATGAGTCGGAAACTGTTTTTATTGTCTAATTGGAGGTACCGACACACTTTAGTCCTTTTGCTCTGCAGCCGAATTGAGCTCCGGCGTCTGGGTACCAGTACCTCTTTCTTACATAAAATCGGCGTGAAGTGGTGGCAATGCAGTGACGTAACGTGTTGCTATGTGTCGCGTTTTGTTCGGTTCGTTAGAGTTCCCAGATCATCGCGAAAATCATAATTGTTACGAAAAGCATCATCATAATGAAAATCATCATCATCCTGAAAATCATCATTGCGAAAAGCATCATCATCACGAAAATCATCCTCATCATCAAAACCAAATTCATTTTGTCAATAGTCTCAGCAACGGACTAAAACTCTCCGTTTGATCAACTCGCCATTGATTTTAGCATGACTATGTATGGAAGTAGGATAAATTATAATGCATTGCATAAACCCGCGAATGAAAATAAAAGAAAATATATGCAATGCAGTCGAACGAAAACCGCCCTTATGAACAACTTTTGTAGAGTTTTAATCCCCTGACGATTACAGTTTTGGAGTGAAACGTGCGTTTAGTGCAGGGCAAGAAATCATTGCAATGGCAAACTTTGGTAGCTCTGTTCATAGAGTTTTCTTTTTTCTTTTGTATGTAATAAATAATACATACAAGAAAAAAATATAAGTATACTTTTTTCGCAATATGATGTTTTGAAACCTGATTTTAACAAGCAAGAAGAAAATCTTTCTACCAATTTGGAAATAAACTTACGCATTATGCAATGTGTGTCTCCGGTCACCGGGTATCAAGGGCTTACGTGCTTAGAAACTTGTGTGAGATATGAGAGCCTCTTGAGTTGAGGGCGTAATTGAGTATGCTTACGCTTAAACTATTGAGAGTGGAAAGTTTCTGGCGAATTTTTACAACCACGCTCTGCACTTTCCCTAGGGCTGATTTTGTCTAGAAACCTGTATATTTTATCTACATCTATACTATTATACTGGGTGTAAAAGACATCGTACCGTATACGCGTCCCATGGGTTCAGTACATGATTCTAGACTCCTCAATGGTAAAATTTTTCGTCAGCTTTTTCTTGAAATGTACAATTTTTTTACTATTTTTTTAACTGAATACTGTATAATATCTCTATTACTATCTGTTACCAACTGCGATTTTAAATCAGAAATAAAATTCTTCAATATTTTTACATAAACCGCAATGTAAATGAAACTTAAAAGTACCTAACAAGGGACAGCGTCGCCAGTCGTTGACTTGTTTTGCGCGTCAACATTTTGTTGACGATTGATTCCCAATGTTTACGATACATTGCGCGCTCAAGCATGGGATGAGGATGGCAATATCTGTAACCTCTTAATTTCTAGATTAATGCTTTGTGATTTAATTTAGGACATTAAAGCTTTATTGCAATGATTGCGGTACGATGTCTTTTACAACCTGTATAAAGCTGAAGAGTTTGATTGGTTGAACGCGCTAATCTCAGGAACTACTGTTCCAATTTGAAAAATTCCAAAGGCCTATATCATTACGCTAAATTTTTCCACTTAATTTTACGTGGACAAAATCGCGGGTAACAACCAGTAGTTTATAACTTATGTACAACAATAACCATATGTTACTCGGGGACTACATACTAGGTATCCAGTACATATATCTATCTTTGTGCATTGTTTATGGTGTTGATTAAACATATATATTTTCTGCGGCTTGAGCACTCTGCGTGATTAAACACATTAAACCCTCTGCCATAGTCATGATTAACATATTTTTATTGTCTACTAGTTAACAGCCCAGGCTTCATTCACCTAGTGCGGTGATTTTTAATTCTACTATGTGTTTATTATTTGTTATTTATTTATTAGAAGAACAACAACCAGCTCAACAATAAATACATATCACTGAAAACAATATACACAGAAACAAAATAAATGCCAGCTTTTTTTAAACAGGCGTGCAAATTTTAGGTAAAAAAGACATCATGATAAGATAATAAGATAAGATAATACTTTATTGCACACATAAAAACAAAGAAAGTAACAGACACAGGAGTAAAACTAATTATTGCATAATAATTACATAGGTAGAGTAAAATTAAATACAATTGCTAAATACGTTTATAGTTAAAATGTATTCAAGACTTACGTACAGATTCAAAATACTTCCAGGATTATAAGTACCCCATGTAGGGCTATAAACTTCTTTAGCATTCTATAAAAAAATCTGTTCCAAAAAATACCCTAGATAAGGGTGAGGACATTCGAAAGTATGAATTGGGTATTGAAAAAAAAAGGCAATGGACTTAAAAAACTATTATTTACAAATCAGAGACATATTTAGAAAATAGAAAAGATGACAGACGCTTTTAATAGACTAGAGAAGGAGTCGGCATCATTTTTTATTTGCAAGAGCCAGAAATAATAATAATTAACAAAATATCAAAATTTTTAAAGGGCTATAAAAAAATCATGCAAACAATAAATAGTAGTTGAATATATAAAGTTATAGATACAAAAAAAAAGAAATAAATGCATAAGATAAATATCTATTTATACATGTATAAGAAGTGTTTTTCAAAACAAATTTCATGATATTATAAGATAATATTAATTATTCTTATGGAACTAAGGAGCCACAAGTTCACATCCAAAGAACCGCAGGTTTGCGACCCCTAATCTAGTCTATTAATAGTGATAGTTCTTTAATGACAAATCCTGCTATATTTAGAATAATTGGCACTTTGTTTAAACTGCCAATATTAATCACAAGAACGCAAATATCCAGTATTTTATTTTAATTAACTTGAAATCGCTACAACCGAAATACGAGCAACTGTTAACAAATTAAATTTATTTTTAACTTGACAGTTTAACTAAAATAACTTTAAAAAAAGAGTTATTTATACAATCTTCCTGAATTATCAATTTAAAGTTAAAAGTTCTAATAGAACGCCTACGCTTGCAAACTCACCTTATAACGTAATTAAAACAAACTTTATCTAATTTACTTAGTTACTTTTGGTTCTACGGAGATACAATGCGACGTCTCAGCTACGTCGGATGCCTGGAGATTTCAATATAATTACATTTTAATCTATACATAACATACATTTATTTTAATATTAAATTTTATGCCTTTAAGCTTTCTTTTCTATTTGTTAATTAATTTGTAGTTGAGAAAAATAATAATTGCGTTTAGTGTATTCAAGCGGCAATATTTACCTACTTTTTTATTTTTGAATGAAAAATCCTTTCTCGTGTAAGTAACGAAAACTTAGATACTATTTATTTAACTTTTGGCTTTTCGTCGTGAGTTTTTTACTTTAGAATTATAAACCTATAACCTAAATATATATACCTCACATAATATAATAAACAAAACATATATGTATATTATAATTAAAATAGCTTTAACAGAATGAAGTTAACCAATATCATGACTTTAAATTATCAAGTAGCAGTAAAAGGTGACATCGAAATGCCTGTTTGCTTTTCATAAAGAATGAAATTTTCAGCGCGAACAAAGCCGCAGGCGATATGTAGAGTCAATACGAAATAGTCTGACAAGTTTCGTAACACGTCGTAAAATAAGGACAGAATAATTTATTTGCTACGTAATTACTCGGCCCGTTCTACACCTAATAGGTTACTCGTTTATTTCCGACAAAATCGTCTTCTAGTTTGGCATTTGTAAAATACGAGACCATAAATATTGTGTTTAAAGACACTATTCCACATCGACAGTAGACTCAATTTTGAGATTTTATTCTTTTTCTTTGCTCAATATAAATTAGTTTATATTATTCCCTATAATATCAGTATACATATCTGCCACTGCAAGTTTCGTCGTTACGTGCCCAATCGTTTTCCAGCCGGACTTAAACCGCAACCTTCCTAAAGTTAACTCACCTTTTTAACAATTGAGTCATAAACAGCACGGTTTTGATTTCTATTCGGTGTGGCTCGTAATTTATGCGCACCATCAAAAAAACAGAATAATAGAATTTGGAAAAAACCGAAAGGAACTTTATCAATTCTTCGAATTACCGCGAATAAATCAAATATTTTATTAAATTAGTGCTAACGTTACCCTTATAATAGAATAAGATGTAAGGTTTAAGGACTTGCTTGCTTGCTTCTTGCTTTTTGCTTTAAAATAATAAAAATCAATGTAAAAAAAGTTACTTAAATAAATCTTTTTATGTCTAGCACTTTATGATATGCGTGAGACGTAAACTTGTTATGTATTACAAATTAGAGTAAAAGAGATAATTTGAATACAGCGTCTTTTGAATTAGAATTTAAAAACTCGTTTAGCGTACAGCTTTGCAAAATGCGATGCGTTGGCCTCTGAAATCGAGTATGAACACGAGGTTTAATGCATACAATGTGTGGGGGTTGTTACAAAGCGATTGTTCTGCGACCTGCCCGAGCACGCTACCCCATAAACTGTTTATCATGCGAATGGAACAATTTGGGGGAAATTGTTGAAGTGAAAACTAAACAGCTGTTGGTGAGCAGTATTGGTGCGTAATTTGTCCCTGTCTTGAGCTTCAAGTTTGTGGGTTCGATTCCCGTCTCAAGTTTAGGTATATGATGTTTATGACAATGTACTATATATCCATATACATAGCTGTAAACAAACACCTATATTATATGAGTATTGAGGAAACCTGTAAAACGTACCACTGAAATTATATCACTAAAACAATAGAAGAATTCTAGGAAATAGTCCGTAGGAAATAATTTACGTCGAAAGTCTTGGAGCCTTTTCTATTCGAAATATCAGCGCTGCATACATTTAAATACATAGTTTTCGCTCGATGTTCTCTCGAATAAGTATCGACTCAGAGATGTAACAATCGGAAGTGTAGATCTGTACTACATCTAACAATGCATTACAGATACGCCAGTGTAGAATTTCAGATGAAAAATCGTGAGCATATTTTATAATATAAGTTTTACATTGAAAAAATCCCAGTTCAAACCCTGAAGCCGCTGCGATATTGACGGACATCCTCCATTTTGACACAAACTTTTAATCTTAGAAGAAGGGTAAACTGGAATATTAGGTCTATACCTAAAATAGCTATCTAAAAAGTATTCCTAAAATTCTTATAGATTTAACAGACATGGAGAGATTTCTTCAATAATTCGTTTGAAATGTAAAAATAAATTACGTAGAATGAAACTCAATAATAGCTAGTACGGTTGAAAAGAGACGTACCCCTAATACCACACTGGACGTTCAGTAACATTTATAAACTTCAATGGAGAGGTCTGGAGCGACCGATTCATTACCCGCGACACAAAACTGCGACCGTGCCCGAGTTTTGTGGCGAATATGGCGCATTTTTGCTTTATAACTTCGGAGTTATACTAGTTTATGATTGAACGGTACAATGCTTTGGTATATTTTTCCTTTAACTGGTAAATTTTGTTTTCAAATAGCATTTAATTGGTATATTGATACCATTCTCATATTTGTAGTGATAAGGAGATATTTAGCACCTATCTCTGAAACTTACACAGTGGGTTGCAAGTTCCAGGCACTGCTTTGGCTCTTTTGAAAGTTAATGGACCCGGCAACTGCACAGTGATAGCATCCTGTAATTATATTTAACAAATACGTTTATAGCGTATCAGATACGGAACCCTTCTATATAAGCGTGTCTTGACACGCTCTTGGCCATTTTGATTTAACTAAATGAAAGTAAAGTAGTATACCCACTGTACTTAAAAAAAAAAAGACGGGTGAAATATTCACGAATGCGTCATAAAATCAAATGAAAGATATTTTTTAAGAAAAAGAAAAAAGGTCATTTAGAAATAAACATTTACCGATGTCTTCCCGTTACGGAAGAAGACCGTAAGTGCAATAAAAATGTTAATTCTCACCTGACTCCCGCTTGAAATGTAAATAAATCAGCGTAACGAATTCAAATAACTTTCTCTGATCTTCCAATTCAATTACTTATATTTTTTGCCCAAGTTTGCCGTTTCGTCGTTTAGATATCGGAACCGTTTGTGATTTCGTAACAAATTAGCTTTGGTATATATTTACGTTTTCTCTGTATCAAACATCAACGAGTCCAATGGAGTAAGTGATATATACATGTATATGTCGCAGGCAATTTGTATGATTCCGCCGTTTACATACGGCATCGTCAGTTTACAAACGCTCGCAGTTATCTAAAATGCCGAAGGCAAAATGTATATATATTGCCGTGACAATATACACTTTGCCTTCGGCAACATTTGATTACCGATCCTAACGCCGTCTACATAATGCCGAGGCAAAGTGAAGTATTTAGTTCTGTCTCTTACCACGTGCGTGCTGTTGATCAAAACAAAAACTAGCGTCAAGTAGTGGATTTATGTAACAAAATATATTGTAAATATCGCAAATACTACGTGTTTAAAAACTGTTCACATTTATTAAAGTGAATTAAAAAAAAGTCATGTGTTAAAGTTAAAATAAAATAACCGCTACTCGCCGTCCGTTTCTAAACTATCCGTAACTGAGTTGAATTGAACGAGTTGTAATATTGCCTTTGGCATATTAAATAACTGCGAGCATTTTAAAACTGATAACGCCATATGTAAAGGGCGTAATCATTCAAATTGCCTGCGACATATATATAACGCTTATAGAAGAAGGTAATTTGTCTGTTTAAGATTTATCCACGCCAAGAAACATTAAGCTGTTTGCCTTCCACGGGATATTACAAGATGTTTTTGCGTTAGCAAACTAGATAGATATATAATATCTAGATTCATAAACATAGAAAGACACTAGGGACATGTACAATGTATTTTACTCAAACCAAGGCCGTTTCTAAGCTTATCTAGACAATAACTATGATGTATATCGCCATCTTTAATCAAAAGTTACGACGCTTTTCACGAGCTTTCAGTCAGAGTATAACACAACGTATTTAGCTAAAACCTGACTAAGTCCCACCGACGGCCTCTTAACACCTTTCACGAAAATGTCCGTTAAACCTTGAGTGAGTTTGACTCGCACTCGACTTAGTTCATTCGAATTAAGCCATTAAGTTCAGTGAATATTTAGAGCTTTACTTTGTAAGATTTATTTTTTATTTTGCCAGTGCTGCTCAATGTAAATTGAGTAAGATATAAAGAAAACGAATTGTCAAGGTCGATTATATTTTACTATAAGACGCTCTTTGTTAACAAGAGAGATTGCATATTATTCACGCATCATTATGCACTCGGGTGCAATTAAATCGCACATGAGGGCGTTTTTTTGTGAAACGTTTATTTAAAAAAAAAAATAAACTCATTGAAAGAAACACATTTTTTTAAATATGAGATAACTATCATTCACCGAATAGAGATCTCTAATCCCATAATTAAAAAATATATCTAATTTTTTAAGTACACATAATCCTTTCTTTCCCATTACTGGGAAATATAGCCTCTTTATACGTGAAGATAATCGAAAGACATTTTGCACGCTAGCACGCTCCATGTTTTGTTTAATATTACAAGGGGCAAACGACTAGGCGGTTAACCTAAGTGACTACCGACGCCCGTGGACATCTACGAGGATAGCAGATACGTTGCCGGCCTTTAATGACGAGTTTACTTCATCGGGAAGTCTCACAAACGGAACGAAACTCGACAACAATACCATCACTTGACATGACAGCATTGCCGCCACTTCACGCCGATTTTATATGAGAAAGAGGTACTGGTACCCGGAAGCACCGGACTGGAAAGGACTGAAAGCGTGGCTCTACCTCAAAATAAATGTCTCTCTCTCTTCAAACTAAGCCTCGTCTGGAAGAACGCCTAATTGTACCATACCTTATTGTATATTTTTGTTTGTGCTCTTGTGTACAATAAAGATTACTCTTCTTCTTCCTCTTCTTCTCTCAAGATCGTCAATTTCAAACAGGTGTAATGATGAACAAAAAGAAACTCATTCAACATATTATTTAAGTATAAAAAAAGTTACCCTATAAGAACAGAAAGACACTTGTTTGTAACCTATATTAATGTATAAAACTCAAGAGTGTGTTTGTTTGTGTGCTTGAACGCTTTATTCTCAGGAACTACTGAACCGATTTGAAAAATTCTTTAAGTGTTATAGTTATCGAGAAAGGCTATAGGCGATATGTCATCACCTATATAGTATATACGAAGAGTGCTAAGAGAAGAGTTAGTAGGTTAATCCGTGGTAGATCGCTAGGTTAAGTAGCTCTTACCGCGGCCAGGTGGTAGATGGGGACCCATTCTGACACTGGTCTTCAAATATCCTACCTCCTCCATGTTTCGGAAGGCACGTAAAACAGTGGGTCTGAAAAAAAACCTACTGTATTTAGATCCTGTCCTGTCCTTACGTTCAATAATAACCGTAGAAGTACAGCATATTCTGAGTTCTTAGTACTAGAGATCACCGGCTAGGCAAAAATCGTTCACAAATCTTTAGATTTGCGTATATAAAGCTTATTTAGTATATACAAAATTTTCATTCTTTATACGATGATATTGTTATATCTGACAATATACATAAAGGTAAAGTAATAAAATGTTTCAGTCAAGCACTTTCATGACTCTACTCATTGTAAATACGTCTTTAGATTCAGCCGCTGCGAACCAGTTTACAGCTAATTTTAATAGTTTTATATTTAACTAGTCTAAGCTACAGAACGAGGTCATAGTGAATCCTTACGATGATAAAGACTTTGGACATAAAGTGGATTGCCACAAAAGCAGTAATTTTGGTATAAATTTACATAAATAATTTTTAATTTACGGGACCATAGAGTATTTTATTTAACTCTGGTTCAGTATTGGACGTTTGTGTGCTGACAATGTCGTGCATAATTCAAAATTCACTTCTGTTCTCTCTTCACCGTATGAAGTGGCAAAGTGGTTATAAATGATGCACTATTGTGAGATATCCAGGAATGTTTTCTATCATGTATCATATTCATCAGATCTCTTCTGACACGATGTTTTGAAAATACTTATTGCAAATTCCAGGTTTATGCGAGCTTGATTAAATAAAGAAGTTGAAGTAATTTCGGAGGTGGGTGTGTATACCTGCGATAGAACTAACTTTCCTACTATAACTGCTCATAATAAATAGCGATGCGTACACGTCGAATATTAAACAACATGTGATTTCGCTAATCTATTTTGCCTACCGCGATCTTATATATGACACTTAGATGGAATAATCTGATTTACAAGGAATAATTTGATTGTTAAAAATGAACTTTATCCACAGAAGATAAAGTGCATGTTAACTTACTTGATAGTGAGAGCCAGCAGCACTATAATCAGCCCAACGAGGGCCATGGCTATCACCACACCGCCGATCATGTAATTCGCATCATTCGGGGCATCTGTAACAAAATATTCCATTAATATGGTGGCATGAAAAAAGTTGCCAATTAACATGGTGAAATAAATAACGTTGTCATTAATATGGTGGCATGAATAAAGTGGCTAATAATATGGTGGCATGAGTAAAGTTTCCAGTAATATGGTGGTATGACTAAAGTGGTCATTAAAATGGTAGCCGTATTTTAATATTTTGTTTTTATATTATAACTGTTTTTGCATAGATTTTAAGAATTATTTTTTGGTTAAAAAAAATGAAGTTTTTATTCTTTAAAAATATATATATTCAGTCTCATTAGAATTATGGCTGGGTTAGTCGACTGTGTTTGGTTTTATTTTTGGTTAAGTTTTTTCTGTTACTTTTTTCTAGTTTCTGCCCATTGACAGTTATGTATGTTTCTAGTTTGTCTTGACTTCCATCTACTGGGGTTTGTATCATTGAATCAAGTATTAGTGGCTCGTCTTCCAAAATTATCAGATCGCCTGCATATCTTACCTACTGGACATAGGCTTTTCCTAAATATCTTTCCTGGCTGACATTGTTGAGACTTTGCTACAATTAATTTTGGTTACAATTACTTCTTTATTTAGATAGACGAGACTTTCTACTAGCAGTTGCTTAAATGTTATCCACAGGAAGACCGGAATAGTGGAATTTTAAGCCGAATACCACACAGCAACGGTACACTAGCTATTATTAAGCGTTCCATTTAACGCCAATTGTGCCGCGCTCACCGTATCCTCATAGCGTGGACGAATCGATAATGAGGGGAAAACACCAGATCGATACAAACGGCGGCATTATACCGCTCGTTACATTCAAACGTTCTATTATACAGATTTCATCATACGTTAGGTTCCTAGTAAATGTGAGTCCCTTTTATAGTTATTTATAGCAAAAAGAGCGTTTATTTTGCAGGCAGAAGATTCTACTGGTGATGAGTAATGTCCATAGTGATCTGCATTACTAGTAGAGTAGTAAATGGGCTTGTGCAAGTTTTGTCGTTTTCTTTCTCGAGAAAATGAACGTTATTTCCCCCTTTAGTGTAAATGATAGCTCATTCAGCGTTTACACCAAATATCGAAGAGGAGAAATCTAGAATAAGAATTAGAATCTTTAATATCGCAGACATAACAAGGAAAGAATGTTCTACGTCTAGTCTGTTTAAACTAAAAGAATTTGATAGAATGATGTGAATCGGCCTTTGTATACGAATGGATATGTTCTTTTATTTTTCTTAGTTGTATTATGTCAGATTTATCGTAGATAGCTTGTTCCTTACGACATATTGTCAGAGTTATCAGTTAACAAATCAATCAGCGAATGGACAATGACAGAATTTTGGGCACTGGAGTTTCTATATGGCGTGATCAAATTAGAAATTCACCATAGGACATCCCGTCAAAATTTGAAATTCCACCCTCATCACCTCGATGTCCTCAAGGCCACAACGGTGCGCTTTTCTAGACACTTTTTGCCTCGCACAATTTCTCTGTGGAAACAGTTGCCAGCTTCGGTATTTCCGAACGGATACGACTTAGGGACCTTCAAGAAAAGAGCATACACATTTCTCAAAGGTCGGCAACGCATCTGCGAGCCCTTTGGTGTTGCAGTTGTCCATGGGCGTCGGTAGTCACTTAGGTGAACCGCCTGCTCATACTACTGTTACGGACAGTATAAGGGGTGTGACAATAACAGCTAGGGCACTCCGGGATCGCGTACCCGTAGTTGATCGGATCAGTTACAGGACAGATAAAGGAACATCCACCACCTGGGAGTAAAAGCATGTTAAACAGTGTGTTCCGATTACTGTCACTGAGTGATATTATTCGTGAGATTGTGAGAATTCAGGGGATGACTGCAGACGGCAGTCTGTCATCTTAACTACATAGGCATATCCTCTGCAATTTAAGGACCCCGACCAGGATAACGTTAGGAAGAAGAGAATTTTTGTTTTTAAACTGTCTTTTATTTGTAGTGCTACGTTATGTGGAGTACTGGTGGCTGTCTGCGCAGCTTGCTGGCGACGGTCTTCGATCTCCAACAAGCCGGACGACGCTGTGGAGTACGGCGTGTATACTGTCAGCCGAGATGCGAGATTAAATCAGGTATTTATTTAATTTTCAAGGCATGGCAGAAACGTATTAAGAGTGATTTTGTATATATATCTTTGTGTAGTCTTTTTTAAACACCAATGGAGATACCCTTTAAAGTAATTCCCTTGGGTAGATACAGACCAATGGATATGTTGTTTCGACTGTTAGGAACGGCACTAGAAGTCTTCAACCGGTATTATCTTCAATACGTTCGTCACACTCTATGGGATGTTTTCTGAAGTCGCGAACGTCTTTTGAGGACATTTTTCAGTTTAGGAAAAAGTCACAAAAACTGATATCAGGTGAATAGTCTCTCTAGGATGCCTGTTAAGCTTCAAAAATTCTGTTAGGCAATGAGCAGTGTGACATGGGGCATTCTCGCGATGGAGCATCCATTTGTCAGCAACGTTTGGTCTCACACGAATGTGGCCCTTTTTCTGGGCATTTCGTGGTTTCAATTGTTCACTCAACATTCCTTATATTAAACCACGGTCTGATCTCAGTAGAGTCAACATGTTTAATGTTTTCATCGGTTTTCTAAGGGTTTCCTGAACGGTGCACAACTTTAACATGTCCTTAGTCGTCCACAAATGATTTATGCCAGTAAAAAAACTTGAACTCGGGATAAAGTGTTTCCCATAGACAAATTTTCCATACGTCACAAAATTTATTGGCGCAAAGTTGCTTAATTTTGCACACAATCAAACCACATGTTCACTAATAACAGTCTCAAATATCACCTAGCTATCGGAAGGAGTTGAAACACGCACTGAGCCATTGGAAGCTACTGATACACCAGATCTATCAAGGATAACAGCACAGAATGACCCGTTCACTTGCAGTGTTGCCGGTCTCATTACTTTTCTGCAGCAGTATGTATATGTTAAACAATTAGGAGAAAAGGTCGTAGCTCAATCAATGGCCTGCATTTGAGTCGATCGATAGGTTAAGCAGTTGTTACAGTAGCCGGGCCTATTGTAAAACTAGTTTTCAAATATCCGACCTCCGTGTTTCAAGGCACGTAAAACTCGGTCCCTATTAAAGTCACTGAATTATGTTAATTGTGAAATTGTAGCTTTTGTGGGGTTCCGGGATGACGTCAGACGGCAGTAGGTCATCGTAATTCGCCCCGCAGCCAAATCCTCTGCAATTTAAGTGGACCCTGGTACTAGCCCGGGACAACATTAGGTAGAAGATGTTAAACAAATAGGAATTAAGGGAAAATGTTTTTCTTCCTCATTATGTACTTATGCCGTTTGTGTTTAATGTCTAAAGGATCTCAAGTTGAAATTAAAAAAAAATAAGTACAATAACCGGACGACCATGTTTGTGTTCGAATTTCATAATAACGCTTGTTGTTTTTCGCTTTTAGAAATTAACTTGGCGATTGATTGCATACAATTTTACGGGTACTGCAAAGGCATAGGACACCTAACTAACCAGAAATAAATATTTCTTTAGACAAAGAAAGATAACTTTGTCACTAGTGACATCGTAGGCAAAAGCTTATATCAAAATATATGTATAGTTAAGACAATGAAATGACGTGAAAAGATTTCTATCGCTCTAATAAATTAAGTTCGGCGAAGTTACTACGTCGATGTAAAATATTACATGCATTAATATATTAATAGGAAACGAAAGTAATCAGTAAGTATATTTGTGACTTTTACGTCATCTTCTATATTAATAACATTAAAAGTATGCCAGTAAGTACTATTAAGCCTATTACAATGAAAAAATCAATCGATCGAAACGAATTTTATATCTGATTCCTTTCGTCATTGTAAGCATTTGCCTATAGACAAGTAACTTAAATAATTTAAAAAAAAAACTCATTCATTTTTACTTTTGCTTCTTGAACATGGCATTATTTGGTGCTTTTTGTATGCCACTTGTGCTTAGAATGGACAGTGAGTAGCATACACTTGTATTAAACGTTCCTGTCTGCCAAGCAAGGCTTTTATATAAAAATCAAAACGTTAATAAAGTTTCGTACTTTTTTGGATAAGGCCTGAGTCAAATAAACATACCCGAAGAACATACGTTTAAAAGAAGAACATCTGGAGTCCCTTAAACTATTCAAAAAAAAAAAACGAGCTGAATTCGTTTATTATGAAGATCTTTAAAAACTCTTACAAGCGAATGTAAATTTTCGTGTACAGCCAGCCATAATGAATCTTTTTCTTCTTCCTAGCGTTATCCCGGTGTAGTAGTACCAGGGTCCGCTTAAATTGCAGAGGATTTGGCTGTGGGGCGAGTTAAGATAACATTGTATTTGATCCGAGCGAGTTGTGTAGACGCGTATCAATTCACGAGATTCCTGTGGTTGGATAGGTGATATTCTGTACAGGAAAGTGGTATGGTAATTATATCATACACTGAGCTCTCCAACTCAGAATAGTCTTATAAATTCATAATAAACTAGGGGATCCGCTAGACGTTGTCTTACCCAAATTTTGGCTCGCTCCTTGTCCTTTCTATTTTTAAATAATCTTTCGACTTTTCCTTTATTTCTTTTCTTTTAAATCTTCCCTGAAATAAGGAGAAGAAACATGAATTTAATTCCGTATTGATTTCTATATTTATAGATTTAGATAGAAAAATTAAATGGTATTCAGCTGGCAGTAGTGTTATTCGGTTGTATATGACCGTAAGGGAATTATGTGAAATATAAAATGGTCAAGAGCGTGTCAAGAGGCGCGAAGATTTTCAGAAGCTATCGTCAAATTCGCTCAAAATAACTTGTCTAATTAATTTTTAGCACATGAAAAATTTCAAGTTTCTTCGTCTAATAGTTTGGAAATGCTAGGGGATCAGTTTGCGGTCGTTCAGACGGACCGACGGACGGATAGAATAAAACTATAGTGTTCCTACAAGCAACGCTTTTTCTAGGTTTCCGTAGTAAGCTAAAAAAGCGTTGTTTCTAACAGTTAAATGAGAAAACTACATCAGAGTACAAACCAGAGCGAATTATTTATAATGTTTTTTGTAGGAAGCAAACATAGCGTACCTATTTTTTTTGGACATCGCTGGCTTTATACGAGTTTTATTGACATAAATCTAGGGCCTAAAAATTCGTAAAACGACACGTGGATAGTAGATTTCCTTGAGCTTTCATAGGTGAGACAAGTATATAGGATGAAATAGAACCCCAACACAGCAAGTTTATGATACGGTAAGTATAGTAAAATTGTGAAATTTTGTGTAATACTTCAAAAGTCTCCTTCGCTTATTCTCAACATCTGCATCATCCTTGAGTTCGGTGGTGATCAAATGATTCAGAGAGTTAAAGTTCAAAGTCTTTTGCACTTTAAATAGATGGGGAGGAGAGAAATGATGCGGATACTACTGTGAACAGATGGTATAGGGGGAGTGACAATAGCAGCTAGAGTGCTCACACAAATGACACTACACTATTACGCCGCGAACACCTGTGCTCTCAACGAGCGACTAAACCTAACTGAACTATTTCTCGATCGCGAGGTGACTTTATTGAGCTGTCACATTCATTCACTCTAATAATGAGGGTAGTTATCAAACGAAAGTACCATCAGTTCCCAAATATTCTTGAATTTACAATTTTTTTTAATTTGCGTGTTTCTCGCGATTTAGAACAAAAGTCTTTAGTTGTCTATGTTTAATCATCGTCAATTATCCCCTTCTATTCTGAGGAGTGTTCAATTATTGAAAAAGTTAATAAGCAAACCTGGGGTAGGTTTTTTCTTAACTAAAGAATAGGCTTTCAGCTTTGTCTTCCATCGTTACCGATCTTTTTCTAGAGTTAGTAGAGTCTTGTAGAGTTGATGCATTACTATAAAGAATTTTTGCATATTAGTTATAGCGATCTATAAGCTTATGGATAGGCAGGTACTTGGAGAAGTGGCTACACTTATTAGCTGGACTAGTTATTGTCAGAAATGGTATGAGAAACTCGTTGATGCGAACTTGGACCGGTTTCAGTGCATGCCATACAAACGCTTGTTAATGCTATATTAAAGGGTGCTTTCAAACCAAACGTATGAAAACCATAAACTATGTAAGGCGCGCTAAACAGCCGGCGGCTAGTATGGTTGGTATGAACATAGCCTAATGATTACTTAAGTCAGCGTTATCAAATTTTATTCGTTCCAAACCAGCGATACGCCATTACATCATGTGTAGTCGCTGACTCTTATCGGCCAATCGTTTGTACTTTGTTATTGCGATAAAAATCTCAAGTCTGGCAGACAAGAACTATCTCTTAATTAAATAAAGGGGAGATTTATACTATACGACTAAGTTTAAACCAAACATTTAGTCAACATAACTATGAACAGAACTCAAATACCTTATTACGCTCAGCCACGAAGACAGTCTTCGTCCGCGGTGTATCGTGATGTATTTACAAATATTAAGCCGCTAATACTCAAGAAATAACGCGCATGACGTAATGGCATACCATCGGCGATCGGTGTAAGCATTTATTGTGTATGAATAAAGGAAAAACAACCCGCTTGCTTACAGTTGGTTGATGACAATACGTTTGATTTGAACGTTGTTTTACAAAGGAATATTTATAGAAAAGCGTAATTATACCATAGTGTAAGCATATAATGCAACCTTACTAAAAATTGGCTTTATACTTATAGTTCGCTATGAATCAGCGGTTAAAAATACGTTAGGTTTGAACACAGCCTTACACTGGGGCTTACGTTACGTTTGAAAGCAACCTAAATGCTTTGTCTATATTCTATAGCACTACTACATAGAGAGGTGAACATTTGTGTCGTGTTGTGCAGATAAATTTACTTATCGACCTCAAATAATTTACATGATGATTTTGATGTTTATTATTAAGGCGCCTATTAGGGAAAATAATCAAAAACATTGCTCCTAAACCTACACATGGGTCACAAGCTAGGATCGTTATAAACGGAGACTCTGGAATTATAATCTTTAATAGAATACTTGAATTTATTTCAGGTATGTCTAAATTAAACTATTTAGGCTGCCCTTCCACCATTCAGCAACTGCAGAACCCCCAAGACCTTCAAGGGAACATCACGGACCCTGGAAGTATTGGGGATCTTTTGTCGTGTTCTGCAGCCAACGCGTATCAAGACGGATGTATGTCGAGATTAACCGATTTACTGGCAAAAGTGCTCAAAAATACGAGCACTGTTCTCATTGTGGTGTCAATTGTGGAGGTAATTGAAAAAAAATAGCCCAATTCCTTTACATATATTTTATTATTCATTTCATTTAGTCATCGATTTCCAATAATTTACTTAAATTAAACTTCTTCCCGCCCTTAAGCCTATACGGCTTGTCTGGGCACTGCACATTCTTCACAAATGCCATCTATCTTAAGTACCTATGAGTTATATAGCCTTGTATAACATTTGAAAACCTTTATGGCGCATTATTCCTTTCTATAGAATTTGAAAACTTTCCTGACGTACGGTTATGTGAGAATGCAACGTAAATTTTTATTAATATTATCAAAACATTTGGATGTTTTTTTTTGATACAGGCGTTAATTTTGATTCTTCTTTTTACACTTAAATTAAGTTGTTTTATTTTTAATATTTCTTAATTAAGATATAAGTATATATGTAAATGAAAGTAATATTATATCATTTTTTTTTTCAGTACGTCGCGGCGTTTTTGGCATTATTCTTGACCTGTTACATAAAAATTTAGAAAGAAGCTTTGTTTAGCAAAATAACAAAATTTATGATAAACCTATTGTAATGATGAGGCTGTTCTGTTAATAAATTGTGCTGTTAACTTTCTGTAACGTCGTTTTATTTTAAAACTAGATATACCCGCGATACTTCGTCCGCGTTGAGTTCCTCGATTTTCATCAACTTCAAAGATTTTTAATTAGTGAGGAATAAGCATTAGAAAAAAATTAAGTTACATCACTTTACTGTGTACGAGGAGTTCGTGGTTATCAGTGATCGGTACTGGAGTTCTCGGTACTGGATCGCTAGGTTCAGTAGCTCTTGCTGCAACCGGGTGATAGATGGGTTATCCATTCAGCACTGGTTTATATTTGATATCCTCCGTGTTTTGGAAATCACGTAAAACAGTGGAACCCGATTGTTATATAAGTCGTAAGGTTGTAAAGATCATGGGAGTTCCGAAGATGACGTCAGGTGGCAATCGGTCATCGTTACTCCCCTACAGCAACATCCTCTGCAATCTAAGCGGACCCTGATACTTGACCGGGATAACGCTAGGAAGACGAGATGACTTTACTGTGTACATAACATCAAAAGCAGTTCATAAACTGTTAAGTTACTTATTAAAATAAAATTAGTTGCCCGCCCAGACTTCGCAAGGGTATTTACAGTTTCAAAATTTCCTAACGGTCCCTAACTTTTTTTAAATATTCTGTAGTAGGAGGTGTGTGGGTTGTCTTCCTTGACGTGTTCGTCACAGCGAGCCTAGTGTGGATATGCGAGCGGCAATGGCTAGCAAACCCAAATTTTGTTACCAAAATTTTGTTGCATGCTAAAAAGTTGACCATAAGTATTGTAGGTATAGATGTAGGAACGCTTAGGTCGATCCTTTTTAAGAAGACTCTTGGAATCAAGTCCTTGGAGTCGATGAGATTTAAAGGACTCGACTGAGCTCTTTACGGTCTTAGACCAGTGCGATCTTTGCTTTGCAAGATTTTCCCAGTTCGCATGACGTATGTTGCATGCATTTAAGTGTCGATTTAGAACGTCTTTATACTGTAAGAGCCCCCCTCCCCCTCCCCTAGCTTACGCTTTGCGTCCCTCAATTGCAAGTAAAGCACTGACTTGGGAAGTCTCGAATTGAGTATGCACAAGATCCACACCATGTTATTGCCATATTCTGCCCATTAGTAGGAAGTAGGTAGTGTGGAAACCTAATAATAATTTGTCATAAAAATTGAAGAATATACTTATTTCTAGAAAATAACAACGGGATATTATATTCTCCTAGCCTTTATATCACCGATTTATATTACAATTGTAATTATTCAACTTGAAGTAAAGCAATAAAACAGCTTTTGTAACACATACAAAATTACTTCGCTTAAATAATAAAAGCTGAGTTAAGTAAAATTTTGAATGCTGTTATCGATGTTCGTCGGAGATATTCTTCAATAATTTTTATGACAAATTATTCTTTCTACTGATCCACATAACGTAATCAATAATTAAGGATTATAATCTACTCGACTTTGACGTCACGCAGATAATGCGTAGAAACAGCCCCGCCTTGGAAAAAAATTTGGGATAATATGTCCTAGCGGCTCTTCACGAGGTTAACGTACGTTTTTACAACGGGAAATGGACCCTATATGGGACAATTTAGTATTTTAATATATAATAATATGTTTTTCAAATCGGTCCATTGCTTTCTGAGCCTATCCAATGCAGGCATCGGACGAAGAGTGGAAACCTATAAGTAGGTTTGTAATAGAGTATAGTATCTATATTATATATATTGGCTGGCCCGTTGGCGCGGTGGGCGGTAACCCTGCCTTCTGCTCCGGGGGTCGTGGGTTCGATTCCCACCTAGAGTCTGGGTGTATTATCCATATGTATTTAAATAATATATTTCTAAAAAAGAAATATTTGTGTATGACAGGCGGCTGTTACCTATAGCACAGGCATTAAGTTGTCTACCTTAGGAACAGACGTCCGTGTGTCATATAGTCCTGTTGCTTGATCGGCGTCGCGGCGCGGTGCCCTCTTCGAAGAAAATTAGCAACAGTTGTATTTGATAGATAGCAACTGTGTACTGATCGCTAACAAACTTCAATAGATTACCCATTGGGCATCTTAAGGCTGGCTAAAAGTTTTATCAAAATTGGTAAAGCCATTTTCGAAAGGTATACCCTTGCAAGGTATTTAGTTAGGAGAGGGTCAATAATATACATACTTGTGAATAAACGCTTGGGCTGCAACCCAAGGGTCTTCAGTCTTATTAAAGGGCAGTTTCAAAGCAGGAGCGCCATCTTTAATATCGACGCTGAACACGAAATCGTATTCCTGAAAGCAATTGGTTATATATTTTATACACACTACAGCCGAAACAAACCAACTAAAATCAATTTTAGAACAACATTTACAGGTTTTTAAAGATCATTTAGGAAATTTCATTTATTGAATAAGAACATAGAATGGATGGAAAAGAATTCAGTTCTGGCAAAACATAGCATAAATATTCAAAAATTATGGTTTAATTTTATTTTGGGCTGCAACTATTTTATTTTATTTTAATAAAATGTTAATGGCCGAAATAAATAATTTGAATATTGATATTCTAACAGGAAAATATATTTTGATATATAAATATTATATATTTTAAGTGGGATTTAACCTAACATAAAATTAGTGCCATCACTCAGTTTTTTTTTTAATAAGAGATCACAACTTGTGAAGTATTTTTACTGTCGGGTGATCACAATAATCTTTTAATTCTGTTTTGACTATACACTAGCTTAGTGTTTAAATACCAACCTGTCCTTGATACATGGTCTTCCCTTCGCTGGGAGGATTAGATCCCATGACATCACCAATCTCATTCCAAGTGTTCTGTGCAACGTTCCATGAGTAACACTTGACGTTGGTTCCACGTCGGACCAGTTTTGTTTGCCCTTCAGACTTGCCTGGCTCTAATAGCGCCTCTGGGCCTGGTAATCTGGAAAGGAAATCTTATAGGATTACCATATCTTGGGTAAATAAATATATCAGCCTATATAATAAATAAATCAGCCTCATTGAAACAATCTCTCTATGCATATTTACGACAGATAAATAGAGACTAAAAGAGACGAATTTTTTACTTAGCATTCCATGGATTAACCGAGGTGGTACCGGGTCCATCGCGTTGCAGAGGAAGGAACCATAGCAGTGCTGGGTACTTGTGACCCATGTGTAGATTTAAGAACACTCTTTCTAGTGGCCACTAACACTCGCCTTCACTGCTAGTGTTCCCTCCCCTGCCTAGTCAAATCTGTTATGATCCTAATAATAATTTTACGTGGGGTTTTAGTCAAAAATTCTAGTATGAACGATATATCGGAAGTATCAAAAAATCTGAATTTTTTAGTCACTATTTAAATAATTTTTCGACTTTTCCACACTTTCATTTCTTTGAAACCTTCCTTGAAATAAGGGGATTGAACCAAAACAAAGAGAATTTACATCGGTCCAACCGTATTCGAGTTTTAGTGCGACGAATAAACAACAACTAATTTCTATGTATTGTATATACAAAGTATTTTCTATTTTCATGAAAGATCCCTACATACTTTCTGGAGAAACAAAAAAGGGGACACAAAAGTTAATCAACACAACACCTTTTAAATGTACAATGTTTCAAACTGTGGTTTAGATAAGTTATTTGTACTTTGTACAAGAGAGTAAGCAGTCATTTAGAAATTACAGATAAATATTATAATTGTACGCATATGTAATACAGGTACCTATGTACTTAAAAGAGGGCCTCATAACCATAAAATGCAAATTAGATTTAAGTTAAAGAAACAAAGAATATTTGTATTGTAATATACATACTCAGACAATTTAAAGCCTCCTATCTCTTGCTGGGACGCAGCTAGCATTTTTTCTACATCTTCATCAAATTGCTTGAGGGTAGCTTCGTCTGCATACCGTGCGGGGTCCTTAGTAAACACACGTATTAAGCCATCACTTGAACCTAGTAAAGAATAAGACAGTTGATTAATTTATAAATAATTTCGAAAATACATAGCAATTAATAATTTTATATAAATATTCTTAACAAGGTGTAAACTTCAACTTCGTCCACATTGAATTCATGATTCTAATTAATTTTTAGTTGTAATCTTAATTCTACTTGTTTTGCTAAAAGTGTATGTGGGAAGGCACACCAAGGTGGAAAGTTTCGGCGAGGAATGGAAAGTGGGAGCGAAGGTCGATTTGCTCAACCACCGCAAAGGAAGATCTTTGTGTCCGGGCTAGTTCGAGTTGCCTGTTTGTTCGTCGGAAGGTATAGGTAATCGTAAGTAGAAACTTCGCTAGTGTGAGTTAGTTTGTATGGAGATTTTCAGTGTTTGTACTGTGGTCGTCGTCATCCATACAGCGCCATCTAGTTTGCTTCGGTGTAACCTTTTCCACTCGACATCATTGCTATTTCGCATTGTAGTGGCTGCTACATATATATTATTTTTAATAAAACAAGGGTATGCCCCCTTGGGTACAGACAAGCGGTTAACCTAAGGCCCATCATAGATTTCATGGACTGCACTACTAGGTAGCTCACAAAAGAGTATGCTCTTTTCTTGAAAATCCCAAAATTGTATTAGGTATGCGACACACTTATTGTTTCGCTTGCGGTATACATTTTTACGAAAATGAATACCGCATTCCGTACTTATTTCTT
>JANCMC010041222.1:0-38950 GCA_024363005.1 Charaxes varanes
GATGTAACGGGCTACGCAGGAGGCATTATATAATATATATAAACTTCCACTGCCCCTAGATCTTACTTGCTTTACATGAAACAGTAAGAGGTTAAAGCGCCAAACACGATTCAACTCCGATGCATCTCTGTATGCGACGTCCCCCGCCCACCTTGTACATGTCGCGCTTGTCGTTCTCGTCGTTGAGCGCCTGCTGCGCGGCCTGCAGCTCGGCCTGCAGCGCCGCCCCCAGCGCGCCCAGCTCGGCGCCCGACAGCAGCAGCTTGCGCAGCCGCCCCGCGCTGCCGCCCTCGCCCCCGCCCCACGCCAGCACGCGCGCCGAGCCGCTCCACACCAGCGCCGTCGTCGGCGTGGGGTACACCTGCGATTGTTTCGTTTATTTATTATATATCATTTTCACACAACATGTTTTAGTTTGCCCGTTATAGTATAAACTATCAATATATAACGTTCATAGGTCTATATCTAGGTACACATATAACCAAGGCTTTTTTCGAGGGAGTATGTGGGGGCACACAATGCTCCAAATGGAAATTTTAAAAATATTGAAAACATGAAAGACAATAAAGAATTTGAAAATTAAATGAAAGTGTAAAACGCTGCCCACTCATAAGTTTAAACATTATTTATACAATTATCATTACTAATTATAATTTATTTCATTGCTTATATATTTTTTTACATTTATTATTCTATTACATCAAATATATGCATTCACACAATGCAGCTGAGCATAGCTTAAACACAGTATCTAGGGCTGAGGAGGGTATATAAAACACGCAAAAAAGTATAGACTTAAGAATTTGGAGAATGAGCGTACCCCAAAATACAAATGACAAAAAAGGCCTGGATGTTGCAACAAAGCTGTCGCCTGATTAATATTTTGTTGTTTTATTTGAGGTATTTTTGTTTGTACAGACTTAGCAGTGGTCTTGTGAAGTCAAGCAATTAAAGGACACAAACAATTGTATCTAATATATATCACTCACATCAGAAAGTATTTGATTGTCTCCATTTATACAAACAAATTTAACATTAGCTGTTGTTTCAACTGGATCAGCTGAAAATTGTAAATTATTTATTAATTGACATATTTCTACTTTATTTATGATAAAGTAATCAATAACACTTCGATTTGTGAAATGAATTAGTAGAACTTTATTTTTTGAACATTTAATAATTAAGAAAATATTTGTTATTTTAAAATAAGCTATAAGAAAAATCTTACTAATTTTTATTTAATACTTTAAGTCTATATTTACAGTTAAGGGATCAAACACTTTGTAGATTATTTATCACTTAAACCTTACCAAGGGTGAGACTATTATTAAGTTGTGCTCTGTCTGTTGATCCTATCTCAATAACAATGCTCTGTGTATAATCTATGTCCAGAGATGAAACTTCTGAGGCATCTAGTGCGTTGAGGATTGCATCTTCTGATATTTGTATACAGTTGTCATTTTCTGCATTCTTGTCATTACCTTGAGATATTGGACCTTCTGTAAAATTAAATAGTACATATTAATCATTAGTCATTCTGTTAAATTTGTAAAGAGATTCCAATTGTTGGTGTTTTAGGAAAATATACTCAACAATTATATAAATATAGTATGTGTTTGAATTTCTTACCAGCAAACTCTCTGTTTTTATTAATTAAATGTCTGAAGTGTTTATTTATCTTTGACATTGCTTCTTTGACTCGTTTTTGATTTAACTCTAGTGCACTTAACTTTTGGGTGAGTGCTATTCTTCGGTCAGGAACCACTGCCATCAAATTGAACCTGTATACAGTTATTATTGTAAGAAACAGACACACACACACTGTTCAGTACACAGACAGTGCTGAGACTTTAAAAAGGACAAGCTGAAATGGCATTTACTTAATATTTATTTATATGCTTAGTAAAAAGGTTACAGATAAGTAATGTTATATGTTTTAATTAAGTACCTGATATCATGAACTTGTTCTCCAGCATCTCTCCCAAGCCTTTCAGCCATTACTCTCCTAAATTGGTCGGTCCAATCTTCACCAGCCGTCCAAGGGCCATGATCAGTGGGGTATGGCTTTAAGCCATCCAGCTCAAATAAAGATCCATTGATAGGCACAAAGCTGACAAAGTGGTAGGCTTCACCTAGAATTTTGATTTACTCAAAGGTTTAAAAAACACAAGTTAAACAAAACTTACTGACTTATGTACTTATTTATTGCAATATGTTAATGTAATTAAAGAGATCTATAATTTGTCCTTTACTCTATTTTCTTCTTAAATGACTTTGCAAAGAGCCTAAGTAAAAAGAAAAATTTTGGTCTGATTTGAATGTTACCTGTAAAGCGGCCTGTGGAAACACCTGCATTTTTATCAGTCTTTTTACGAGCTTGAGGAATTGCATGAGAGTTGTGTGCACAGGCCAATTCTGGAGTGTTTCCTATTGCCCATCCTTTGTTTTCAGGATTCATGCCAAGAGTATGGTGCTGAAGTTTGTTTATAATTGTTATTTAATTTACTGCATGTAAAATACAAAAATAGGTGTGGGGATAAAAATAAATTTATTACCATGTTTAAGAGAAAAGTTATAATGATTAAGTTTATAATATTTATATTGAAGTTTTGTCAGTTTGTCATTTACATAATGCTATGAATTATATTACCTTTAATCTACTAAGAGTTTCCCCTAAGTAAATGTTTTGGCAATTTAATAATATTGATAAAAGAGCGTGTGTTGCACAACTATTAGGTACCATTTGCTGAGCGAAAAATATATTATTAATTGTTTCTTCATCACGTACGAAACTCTCAATTTGTTCAACAAACTTACGACGTGAGCGTCGCTCTTCTATCCATCGAAATAAAAAAATAAATCCATAAACTGGGCTCTCTAATGGCTTGTGCAAATCATATATTTCTTCAACTTGAACTCCTTTTACTCCAAAATCTTCAAGGAGCAAAGTAAACAATCCTGGATCACTTTCCAACTCTAGCCATCCTTCTGTTAAACTATTTAATTCAACCGGCATGTTTTTCATAAATATGATATTGAATAGTGTGCAGTGGACACTGGACGGCTTGATTTTTAGTATGTTTTATTTTTTGTGATGATCGACTAAAGTAATGATCGTTATTATACTACAACTTCAAAGAAGATAAAAACGCAGCGTTAATCCAGCACCGATAGCAGACTGACGCGATTTTACTTACTAAATTCCTATTTAAATTTTTGTTTACACTTTATTCACTAAGCCACTGACATCTGTCATAATTATTGAAAACTAGGGTTGTCATTCGTTCGGTTAGATTCCAATTTCGAAACTTCGGACTTAAGATTGATTATAGATATTTGGTTCCGATAAATTTTAATTGGAAGTTATATCAGAGGTCGATATTTTTTCCGAGTCTCTATTCCGAACTCCGGCGCCGCGCGGGGCGTACGCCATCTAACGTCCCAACTCCCGGCCCTGTAACTGCCGAGCCCGAGTACTGCATACGCGGCGCGCGACTTTCAAAATACTTTCGGGCGTACCAGGGCGCCGTACTTAGCCATAGCCGAGCCCTGATATTAAAAACTGGTTGAATAAATACTTTTATCTCTTAATACACAGTCACTAAAGACGTGTTTATGATCAAATCAGATCTCTTATCAAATTAGACACTTTTATAAGTAATGATGGATTGAAATTTTATGGACTCTTTTTAATGCAGAGCGCGAGGAACCTTCGTAAACTTAGCTTTTTAATCGAATATTTCATCACCAAAATATCATACAACAATTTTATTAAATACATGGACATTTAAGGACGCCTATCGAATAGAGAAGTTTGAACTTTACAAATGTTACTTACGTAAATGTAGGTAACATTGTAAAGGTAGATTAAGATAATTGTAGCTACTTATTATTTAATAGCTGTACCTATTTTAGATCACTTTACTTTCAGCCGTGACGGAAACCTTTCATAGGCGTTAGAGCTAGATAAGCCAGTTACAGCAAAGCCTGTTATTTAAAGTTATTTAAAGCAAACATGGCCCGCGTGAAGCCAATTTCATACTCATATTTACAAAGAGGTTTTTTATACAATGGTGCCTATATCGATAAAGTATGATTATATTAGCCTCAATAGATCAATATCAGTGGAAATGTAACGTACAAAAGGAGGGTTGAAATCCGTTAGAATCTAGGTTCTGACTCCATCGGGCTATTGTGCTACTATTACTGATATAAAGTTTAATTTTAGCGGGAGTAGATAAAACTGACAAGTATATTTAAAGAAGGAAAAGAATACCATTATTCTTTTTTTTTTTAATTAGCAATAATTTATAGATCGATATCCAAAATATCTTTTAAAGCTTTTTTTGAAACTTGGAGAGTGTTCTATTTTGAATGTCGCTTATTTTAACTTTACATTAATAAATTATAAATAATTATTCTAAGGATAATGATATACGTTTTTAGGTTATGAATAGTTATAAAAAATTCATAATTACTTTGTTAAGCACTTTTTAAATATTGCAACTAAGTAGTTCGTTTTACTATTTACTACATATTGTTATAAATTCTCTCCTGAAATGGATATTTAAGACTGCACCAATATGATCATATCAAATTATAGGCCACTGAATACTGTCAGTGAGGTGCTGTTTGCGGCCTAGATCCCAGGCACTGCTTGAGTTTCTTCCTATTTAGTGCGAAGGACTGGCATCAGCATACGGTGAATCTAAGGAGTGAAAATATATTCGTCTCCGATTTAAATATAAGTATTAAAAAGGATAGTCGAGTATCGAATAAAATCACAAGTTTACTTTCGCAACAACATTTATTTTGTATGTATGTATGTATGTACACTCAAATTTTGTAACTTTGTAAAATGTACAAATAATAAATGCACAACTTTAGCATTGTAAATCTTAAAGTAAACTGGCAATATTACAATTCAATGAGGTTACAATTAAATTACAATAAACACGTAGATATTGGTCCCAATTTATTGCAAAGCTCTGATTGACAACTAAACAGGTAGACGGTGAAAGGTTATTTTGACATATATCCTACGTTTAGGCCACCCACCACTATTACTATACGTTTATGAAAGGAGTACGCAAGCCGATCCCTGTGAGTATGCGGTAACATTGGTCTTTCCGTCTTACATTAATGCATTTTACTTAAAATCAACTGTAGTCACAAGTTGATGAACCCATAGATTACAGTGGTTGACTAAAGTTGATGATGATTTAGAATATCCTTACAATTAATGTAAAAGTGATTTTGATATGTTACGTGAAGTATCGCCATTGCATCCATCATCTACTTCATACTGTAAGGTATAAAGCGTATAGCTAACGTAACTTAACAAATTCAAAATAACTCCGATAACACTACTGGAATATTAATACTACCAGATTGAAAAATCTTAGTTAACCCAAAGAATATGTATGTTACAAAGTTTTAAGTATTTCATCTGTCTAAAATTATACTCTACACATTGGTTAACAAATAATTGCTTATTTTGTATAAATATATTAAAATATAATAAGCAGTTGCCTTCATTTTTAATAACGCGAGGGATTTTCTTTAAAATAGCTTTATTTATTGGCGATAAGCATAACCGCTTATTCAGGTATTATTGGAATTTAAAAACAAAATTCTAAGGTTGCATTTCTATTTTCGGGTATTATTTACATTTAAACTAAAAAGTGATTAATTAATGACTTTATAAAATCTGCTCTTTAACAATTTTAAAGATTATTTTTTTTACATACAGAATTTTCAAATGGGTTTTAAGTTGTGCAATAAAAACTTGTACAGATTCAAATTATTGTACCCGATGTTAAATAAAAAGGTTCATTTATTATAGTCCATAGTTGACTAGAATAGAAACAAACTGATCGCTGCCAACATTACCAAATTAACATTATACATAACAACAGGAATTTCGTGACAGGTTGACAAAATGCAGCATACGGCTAACGTAAATATATCGCATGATTCCCGCAACAACTTAAACAATTATTAAGTTCAACAAAATGAAATTATCACAAATATTAACTATACAGTAATTATTTAAAACTATAAAGATACTGATCGTAGTGCCAATATACCTATTTTCTTAACGTGCGTAGACTCGAATATACTAAGTCGAGTGATTTCTATAGTTTTTTGTATTAGTTTTCTATTAGGGTATGTAAATGCGCAAGTATGCTTCGCGTTTTAATTATTATAAAGTTATTTTCGTTAATATTTTAAACTTATCAGACATTACGATATTCAGACTGAACCATGAACACTTTCAATTATTGAGCAAGCGATGCACTTTATCTTCGTCTAGGCACGACTCGTGCCAAGGCTGAATTATTTATTATAATACTGTACCAATTGTGTTTTGCGATGACACACTGCTAATATATATGATGGCACAGTTACTCTATTGATTCTAAAAGCTAAAAAGGAGACAAATTTCCAAATTTCCGCTCACTTTGAGCGAGCGATGGAATATTTTATAAATTAGTTCTACATTCAATACTTAACAATGGCATTCCGAGCTGCCTGGAAGATATTTAATTACCTAGGTATATCTCTGCACTCGCGGAACTAATTTACAAGATATCGCTCTAACAATAAATATGTACAGCGGGTAGTTAAATTAAGTAACTAATTTATTAACTCTTTAATATCACATAAGTACGCATCGCTCCTACGGTCGACGTCCTACGAATTAAGTTAAAATAAAATCGTTCCACGTGTAGATATGTATATTAAGATAAACGCGGCCGGCGCTCGGACACGGCTAACAACAACTATGTACAGATCACATCACATGAAACAACAGTCGATTTAAAGTAACGAGCCCGCCGGCCTCTCATCTGATGGCGTGCGGAGGTCTGTAGAGGAGCCGTTGGCTTTGAGGAACGGGACCCTATCGTACTTTTAGTTCCCTAAGCCTGCTTTCTCTAAGTGAGATTTTGAGATCAAATGTGTACTGTATTGATTATGTGCTGTAAACTACCGATAACTCTTGGTCTATAAGTAATGAGCGGGGTTATTATGCTAGCGTTGTATAGCGCACGGCCCTATAGTACTTTTAGTATTTCAAGCTGTTTTCTTCAGATAAATTTGTGAGATCAAATCTGTACTATATTGATGATGTGCTGTAAACTACCGGACGGCTCTTGGTCTATTACCTAATGAGTGGGGATGCGGTTATTATGTTAGCGTTGTAGCGCGGGCCCCTATTGTACTTTTAGTATTTCAAGCTGTTTTCTTCAGATAAATTTGTGAGATCAAATCTGTACTATATTGATGATGTGCTGTCTGCAGCGGAAACAGTTCACGTTTTTTTATAATAAACACAAAAAGTTCTTCCTTTTCTTTTATCCTGTTAGAGACGTTGTATTACATTCGTAAAAGGAGTCGTTTTGTAAACTGTACTCCTTTTTAATAGTCAATTAAATATAAATAAATATGCTACTAATCAAACAAATTAAGTGTACTGATATGTGTTAAGTAATTAATTTGACTACTTGTCTGACTGCTATTTGGAAATATTATTTTTGTGATACTTTCAATGTGTTACCCAACAAGTAAATAGATTTGTAGCGAGGAGGTAACTTAGACTTAAACTTTATCATTTTCTGATAGGATTATTTTAATCTATCAGATAAAGATATGGCTTTATTTCTAACTAAGAAGAGGAACTCTATAACCTAAATAATTATTTTAGTATATTTTTTTCTGATTGAAAGAATGATTAAATTACAGGATAGCAGTCAAATGTGATATCTGCATTAAATGTACATGTTTTATACAATCTTATGGAGAGTATGTGATTATTATTCATAATTTTACTCACTATATTATTGCAACTATATTGATAGAATAATTTTTAAGTTAATTTCCACTTTGCACGTTCAATTTTTGAATTTTCTAATAAGAGTTTAGTTATATAACCATTTTTGATGAAAGCTACATTGTGCATTTCATATCTTCTTTACTTGTCAGACGTTGTGATAAAAATTTGAATGTTTTCTTTTTTAATGAAAGAATATGAATTTCTAAAAGATTATGTAATCCATAATACGCAAAATAATATAATTGTTTAGAGAAAATAATATTTAGATAAGCTTTGGAAAGCATTTAAAGGACTACTGTCGTATATATGCGGATGTTGCTCGTTCAAATTTTGTATTCTGATTTGGGGGTACCTCAAGGGTCAATTGTACAGGACGTTATTCTTTTTAATGCATGAAACTCAATTTTTTTCACACAAAAACCAATTTTGTTAGTTATTTGATAATCTCACCGTTATTAGCTGTTACTCTGATTGCCCTAGAGCTAACGTTGTGACACATTTTTATAAAACGTAAATATGCAAATCCAAATAATTAAATAACTTGTAATTTCTAATCAACTCAGTAGAATTCAAGTTTATTGGTATAACTTACTACGAACATTGGCAAATATATAATTTTTTATCTTTTACACTGCTCGATTAGCGGTCCCTGACCCAAACTAGTTCAGACTTTCTACTCTGTATATAGCTCGATACATATTCGATTTTTTATTTTTATTACGTCAGCTTTTGTTTATATGCACATACGACATAAATTGATGCAACAGATTAAATTACGGTTATAACGGGACAAAGTCTAACCATCATTAAATATAGGTCGATAGATTCATACATTTCTCGATATCTGAGTCTTTTCTATTTTTATAACATATGTAATACGTAGTTTATAGCGTAGAAAATCAAACGAAGCGCCTTACAGACAATTCGCCTTTCTGGTTGCTATATTGGATTTGAAGGTTTCCGATCCAGATATCGGTAAAATGATCTTTTTAAGCAGCGTATTTCTGATTTGTATTTCAACTTCAACGAATCTATTCGGTTATCTGTTAGTGTCGTCACACTCTCTGTCTACGCTTTTATATGTCGCTATAATTAATAACAAACCTTATAGGGCCAAACTCTTCTTCTTCCTAACGTTATCCCGGTCTTGTACCAGGGTCCGCTTAGATTACAGAGAATGTGGCTGTGGGACGAGTTAAGATGACGGATTGTCATCTGACGTCATCCTCGGAACCCCCACGATCTCTACAACCTCACTACGATATTTCTCATTACAAAAGTTTTATTGCATTAGCAAATATCGCTCATGAGTTGTGATCCGTCACAATTTAAGATTTTTAGTAATTTTAATTACAAACAAAATCGTTGCATGAAGAAAATACTCTCCTTTACTTGCTATCACAAATTATGTTAATACGAGTAAGAGATAGTGTCATAACATTATTCTCATTTGTTCACCAGTACCTAAATCGCATACTTTTTGTATCCTTAACAAAGAAATCCGTAATTGTTGTTAATGTGTGTATTATATACTTCTATATTTTGTACTCATCATCGTATTATTGTTATATGTTTGAATACCTAATTTAGTTTTTTCCTCATTGATTTATGTATGACTTGCTTTTGGGTGAATTCCCCATGAAACACATAAATTTTATTATTATTTAAATTTAAAGTACACATGAATTAAAAGATTTGTATGACACCGATTTATTTATTATTATTAATAAATCCGGTTTACTTTGGTTTACAAAATTTTAATCTTGTAATATATAAAATTCTCGTGTCAAAGTGTTTGTTTGCCAAACTCCTCCGAAAAGGCTTGACAGATTCTTTTTAAATTTTTTACGCATATTTGGTAATTCTGCGATCGGACGTAGGTCGCAGTGCAAGCAGCCCCACGCGGACAAAGTCGCGGGGTACAGTTAGTATCATTTTGCTTTTGGAACAATAAATTTTAGTCATTACAATGGTCTTACTCACTATTGAAATAATGAAAACCAATGATTAACTGTTACAAATAAAATAAATAAATAACAAAAAAAACTGGTACATGTTTAAAGCCTTGAACAACACCCCAATCAATGCCGAATGCACGATTAAAATTGGTTATATTAGGACAATGACCTGAATAATCAATACCTCGCTGTCAAAAAGTTTGAGAGATGTGAAAATAAAAATTTTCATAACCATAGAAAAATATTTTCTAAGACAATATGTACCATCTAAAATCAACAATATTATATGGGATCTAAAGGTTCATTGTTCGGTGGAACTGCTGTCTTGTTAACTTTGTCCAATTCGTCCAATAATTTCATTAACATAGCTGGTTCCCTGAAATAATGTATTTTTTTATATTATAAATAACATATACCAAAAAAGAATTTGGATTTGGTTCATCTTCTTCCTAGCGTTATTCCAGTCTAGTACCAGGATCTGCTTCAATTGCAGACCATGTGGCTTTGGGGCGAGTAAGCCGCCATTCGCACAAAAGTTAAAAAAGCGTTGCGTTAAATCTCGGCGTTAGCGCTTTTTCGATAAAAAAAAATAGCGTATATGTATATATACATGCTCAGTAAAAAGCGTCGCGTCATAAAAGCGCTGCCGTGTGATCACAAACTCGGGAGTTGATATGTTCTATTTGAACGCTTTTTTAACGCGCGTTAAAAAAGCTCTCCAGCTTAAGATGGCTGAGTGCCGTCTGACGTTATCGCTGGAAAACCCAAGATTTCTACAAATCCACGTTTGACATCTCTAGGTGTGATTCAGCTGATACTTTTAAATCCAATTGAAAAGAGTCTCTTTCAACATTCTTTTTTTATTAAGACATTGCATATTTTAAGTATATGCCACAAAAGCTAAACTATCGATCTCTTGTGCTTTTATATGTTTCAATCGTGAGTAGTTTAATGCCAGAAAGAATAGGTTTGTATATATAATTCGTGTGTTTCCAGTTTCATTTCAGAACTGAAAGACCATTGTCTCGTCCAAAGTTAAAACACGATATTTACCTTTAATTAGAGGGTAAAGGTAGGAATTCTTCAGCTCTGTCTCGGTAGCAACGCAAAGTCAAAAATTTGTATTTAAAAAAATGACAAAATTTGGGGTCCTTTTGGCGCTAAGTTCAAAAATTCGGTCGGCATTTATGTCAATCGCTAGGCTAAGTAGAACTTGCTGCGATCGGGTGGTAGAAAAGTGGCCCATTCTAGCACTGGATTATATTTGATATCCGACCTCCTCCGTATTTCGGAAGGCACGTAAAACAGTGGGACCTGATTAATTTCGCTGAGTGATATTAGTCGTAAGGTTATAGATATCGTGGGGATTCCGAGGATGACGTCTGGGTGGCAATCGGTCATAATAGCTCGCCCCACAGCCACATCTTACGCAATCTAAGGTGACCCTGGTACTTAATCGGGATAACGCTAGGAAGAAGAGGAAGAAAAAAGGGAATATATAAAATGGTTAGTTTTAATTTTAAACTAACAATAATTAAATGTGAAACAAGTATTAAACTAACATGTTTGACGTTAATTTACAACGCCATACTTTAAATTCAATGAAAAAAAAGAAACTTAACTAAACAAAATTCATTTTTTAGCCCATTCGCAGCATGTCCCGATCGATGGAAAACTTAATTTATTATATTAATTAAACTGACTTGATCGAGATGCTTGGAATGGCAATGGAAGAAAAATATTTGCAAAAGTATATATGTATGTGTATATTTGTAAACGAAAATAAATGCATCTCTTAATAACGAAAACGAAAACATCTAGAAATTTATTATTTTTATCCTTAAACATTCAACGCGAAAAGAATTGCGTAACTCGTTTCCCAAGTGAGGTACAACCAAATTAAAAGTTTTATGAAGGCAAATATATTTCTTCAAATTAATTTAAAACTTTCATTACCTAAGTTCAATACAATAAATACACATTTCAAGGTTTGTAAAGTTCAAATTAAATAAATAAAGGTTAATTAAATGTACATAAAACTACATATTTAGAAGGTTGTCACACAAAAAGATAAAAGATAATCTCTTATCTTTTCTCTCGAAACTAAAATTAATTATTTAAAATTAGATTTACAATATCAACAGAATCTCAGCAATGCCTGTAAGTAATAGTTACAAAGCCTCTTATTTCGTTAAAAAGATATTAAAATAAAGTGACCAAGTGAGTGTCAAGACACTCTTATATAGAAGGGTTCCGTATGATTAGTGAAATAACTTCAAAGTTTTTATCCGGATTGGTTCAAAATAATTTTCCTAATGAGTTTTTGGCAAATGCTAACAATATGGAAAATTACAAGTCTCTACATCTAATAGCTTAGAATCCTAGGGGTGGGACAACCTTGCTAGCGGACAGACCGACGGACAGACAGAGTGAAGTTATAAGGAATCTTTATAGAGCTATAGACACCTAAAACATAGAAAAGAGTTGTAAAGTATGAGAAGGTAAAGATGTATAGGAGGGGCCTATAATCCGTACGTTGTATTCATGACAAAGGCTTTACTTTTACGAAACCACAAAATGAATAGTTTTTTTTATAAAACAAGGGGCAAACGGGTAGGTGGTTCACCTAAGTGACTATCAACGCCCATGGACAACTGCAACACCAAAAGGCTCGCAGGTACGTTGCCGGCTATTGACAAATGAGTATGCTCTTTTCTTTCGTTTTCTTTGGTTAGTCGTATCAACAATAATAGTAAAATTATTCTTAAGAAAATATAAGGGCTTGTTAGTTAACATACAACGTCTGTACTCAAATCTTACACTTTCAAAGGAATCTCAGCATTGCTTGTCAGGATTCAATTCTTAATCCCCAGTAATAATTCATACGCCGTACCCACTAAACCGCTCCAGCTCTTCTAAATCCCCGTTTACCCATCGAAGTTTTAAATAATTAATATTCGCCAACTCCTTTTTTTTTATATTCCTATAACATTCCTTATTCGTCTTAGTTTTATCAGACGTAGAGCATTATTTTGTTTCTGTCTGCGTTCACAAAGGTTCTAATTCTTATTCTAGTTTTTTGCTCATGGATATTTTGGTGGTAACGCTAAGAACGAGCTTTCATTTACACTAAAAAAAACGAGAATGAATGCTCTTATTGTAGCTCTAGCTCTATGTTCGTTTGGTCTAAACCCACCTTAAGATATATGCTTTAGCCAATCTTGAATAAATAAATACAAATATTAGTACGGATTAGTAGATGTATTTTTCTCTAGATGGGAGCCCTTTATCGGTTACTATAATTTTTTGCTTTAAAACATCAGCTGTAATGGTTAATTCATTCTTAAAGCTCAGACTTGGAGGGGCGACTTGTAGAAGTAGGGACGCAATATAACTGACACACTTTGGCAATGAATTGAAGTTGTGTTTCAGTATAGTACAGCAACTTTTATACCTCTCTATGAAGTTGCCATTGGTTAATCTTAATGGACGCATATGTGTATGAAGAAATATTTCTACGATAAGGCACCCTATCACTAGCATATCTTGGTGTCTACTCTCTGTAACGAACTGTTTATATATCGCAGCGTCCGTCGTATAGCGAGGAGTAAACATTCTGTTTTTTCTTTCCTTCAATACACTTTCCAAATTATTATCCTGACTGAACTTTTTCAAATACCCCTGATCGTAGGACGCTAAAAACATGTGGTTTGTAAACGCAGTCTCTTCAACTCCATCTTTAGAATTTGCCTTTACACCTTCTTTAGTCTCTTGTTGAACCGGACATAGATTTAACGTGATATTGTCTTTTTGCTTGTCTTTTTGATCTGCGTTGCTGAAAAAACACTTTGTGCGGAAAGTGTCCAGGGTCTCTAAGGCTTGTATTGTGGCTGCTGGATTGTATTCTTTCGGCAAATATATGATTCCTTTGCCGAGTTCGGAACGCTGTACTCTATAGTGTCTAGAGTGGGATGACGCTCTACCCTCGCTGCTCGACACTTCTTCCTCTTGGCCCTTACATAGGGATCGTGCTCTTGTACTGCTTTTGTGACGTCGTGTGCGCTGTGACGGTATACTTAAGCGAGACACGTGCTGCGGTAGACTACTGGACTCTTCTTCATCGTCAGAAACATCGTCTGAACTATCGCGGACGGATTTTTCTAAAATAAAATGCTAAGGATTAGGTTTCTAAATTTGTTTTTATTTGAAAACATTTATTGAGTTACATTTATAAGAAAACTGTTTAGATTGTAAAAGACTTAACGATCAGTCGTTTACATATCGTTTACATACGTATATACCAGGAGCTCCAAACAAACGATTGAACGATTAAAGACATATTCAAACAAAACTTTTATTTTAGCTATAAAATTCTAAAATTGGTATAAGTGAAGTTTTATATTTATGAATTCTATATTTAGAAATGAGATTCCATAAAACTTTCGTGTCGCGGATTTTTTTATGAAATAATAATTCTACTTAGCACGTTAGTCAAAAGCTAATTTCAAGAATACTGAAGTAGCGACCAAATCTACATTTTTTAGTATTTCTATATAATCTTTTGACTTTTATTGAGATAAGGGGAATAACGGTAAAGCGGTTTTTGAGTTTTAGCGAGAATAACGAACAACGATTGGTTTTTATACATTCAGATAAGATGCTAAAAACTGACATAAGTGAAATGATTAAGTTTTATATTTAAGAATGATATTTTTGTGTATTTATTTGTAATTGTTACAAATAATTTATGTCATGAATGTATGTGCGTGCTTTATAAAGTGGCTTACTAGCATCCCTAGGGGCAGTCCACCGCAGGCGTGGCGGGGCGGGCGGCGGCAACCGCAGACGTCGCGGAGGGTGCGGTGCGGTCAGTAACTGCACGGTGGCCCCGCGTCTCGTCCTTGTGTGCCCGTCTACTAGCGACAAGCAAACGTTCTTAGCCTTCACCGCCGCCGGACCTGAGAGCCTGAGAAAAGTAATTACAACATATATATCGATGTAGGCATGAGAGAATGAGGCAGGTTGTTTTGAAAGTATGGTGTATAAAAGAGAAAACATTTTATTTCGCCCCTGGTCTTGGTCGAATATGCCCATCTACTAAGGGCAAACAAAAATGAATAGCCTTCAGCGTTGCCATTCCTGAGAGCCTGAGAAAAATTACCATGTACATATTACATTGCAACGTGTTTTGCATGTACCTAATATGATAGATCTTATTCTTGAGACAATAAAGTTTTACTTATTATTACTTAATTTTTATTACATACTATACTAGTTGTTAACCGCGACTTCATCTATGTAAAATTAAGTAAAAAAATTTAGCGTGATGGTATATATAGCCTATAGTCTTCCTCGATAAATGGGCTATCAACCACTGGAAGAATCTTCCAAATCGGACCAGTAGTTTCTGAGATTAGCGCGTTCAATCAAACAAACCAACTATTCAGCTTTATCTGTCAGCATAAGAAGTATAATCTATAAAATAATTCTATACACAATCTGTAAAGATAAAAGCCAGTCAATAAAAAAATTAACACCTGCTATGCAATATTAACTGAATGGTTCCTAGATATCAATTACTTGGATACTCTCCATATATTTGACACAAGACGAATTCATTCGGAATATTATAAAAAATAATCTTAATGTAAAACTTTAATAAAATATAATTAAAATTGCGAAATAATAATATGCGTATTGTCGCACCCACTCTTAATGCAAGCTTTTAATTTAAGCTTAGTAGGAGGGGAAAAAGGGAATATTAGACATACCTAAAAAGTATTCCTCATATTCTTAAAAAATGAATAAATAGTAAAACAATTTGACTGTCGACGCGACGGACGTTACGAAATTGGTTTTATCACACGCCGCAATTATTTGCATAATTTATTTATTCTATTAATATAATTATTGGTTTTAATTAATTTTATTAATAGATTTCGCACACACAAATGCTCTCGAAATAAATGCCATATTTTAGATTTTATATTACCAATCGTGCGACAGCAAGGTCGTCTGATCGCAATAAAACGACTTTCTTGGATCACGTACCCATGAATTTTCAACTTAAATACTAAAAGCAAGGATTCTGTCAGTCCCAATAGATAGGACCTCTGACCTTTTTTTAATTTGTTTTTTGCACACATATTGTGTATAGTCGACCACGAAAGTGCTTTACCATTTTGGATGACAGCTCCTAGTTAAAGAAAATTTTGGTAAGGGTTTTTGTTTGGAAGTAACATAACCCATGACAAGCAAAAATAAGCCTTATAACTAATTGACGTGCAAACGACATTCGACCTTAGCGTGGCAAACCAATTTCTTGGTCGACTATACATATATGTGCACATATATAAAAATTAAGTATACAATTTGTAAAATTAAGTGCTTTTATTATTTCCTTGCTTAACAAAATGGTTGGGGTCGGAAGTGACTGTGAATTTTAAAAGCCTCCGTCCGCCTCGATAAGCTTCCGATATAAAAATGTTGAATGGTTTTATACCATTATTGGTAGCGTTGACACGAAGTATGCGGTCATTTACATTAGAGGAAGAATTAGCAAAAAACATCTTTCTGGTTTATGGACATTAACTTTGTTTAGAAACTCTATTTTTTCTTAAACCGTAAAAAACCGCGGCGGTAGCGGCCCGCCACGGTTTTGCAAGGATATTTTAATTAACAAAGTTTTCATACGTATCCTTAATTTTTTTAAAAATAATTGTTCTATAGCCCATATTCATCGGGGATAATGTAGGATTCTAATGGTGAAAGAATTTTTCAAATTGGTTCAGTAGTTGCAGAGACAATGAACAATCAAATGTTACCTCTTTATTATATTACTATAAATTAATATAGAAAAGGGGCAAGCTGGTAGGCGACATATTATTTATGGTTGGGAGCCCGAAAGGGGATTTTGTGCAATACTCGAGCGCGTCAGAAAACCATATAGAGAGTATCCTTGCACCCTATAATGTATCCCCACCAAATATGAACTCGTAATATAGGGAGGTTCATTAGAACCTTTTTAGGACCCTAATAACACCTCGGGCTCGTCAGAGGTAAGAGGTAAGCGAATTACATGGAGATAAACTTATGTTTCAAATTTTTTAAAGAATTAAGCGTAAATAAGAAAGTGGTAGAGTCACAAATTTGTAAAAAAAAGTCCCCTCCTCGCTTGTCAAATACTCGAGCGTTTTTTTTTTATGTAAAGGATTACGCAAAAAATATAATCTGTCTATTTTCTCATGGCCATGTCGCTAAAACCATCACGCGCTTCATAAAACCACGCTCCAGGCGTTATGTACAACATAACCTTTTGTTTCGTCGCTGCACATAATCTAAGTAATCCAATAGATCCCCACGACGCTTTAGTGGCTACCAAATTAGTGTCGATCCCTCCCCCTAACTATTAATTATAAGTGATATTGTTATGAGCTCGTGTCATTCCGATCGCGTACTAACATTTTTGGTTCCATTTCTTGTCAATTCAATTCTTGCATGACAACGTCCGTCGGGTCTACCTACTACCTTTAAATAAGTTCAAACAGCATTTTTGTCGTCTAAGTTACATGTAGAATTATTGTCATGGGTGTTAATGTTCACATTATTTTGTTACTAAGTAGGCGGATGTGAATCAGAGCCGATACTAAGCGCCAATTTTTTTTAATTTGGCGCTATATTTGCCGAAGTTTGAGTGTAAGTTGCCAAGGTCGTTCACAACCAGCCTTGTTCATATTTGACCAGACCCAACATAATAAAATTATGCATCGTTTTTATATTCCAAACTGATATCTTGTTTTTTTTTATTGTCAACAGATTAAAGATTGACCATAATCTCATTTGAATAATGAAATACCTAAAAACCTCAATTTCTAGACAGAACTATCGCCTTGTCTTTATTATGTTTAAATGTATAATCATTATTGTTATATTATTTAATTGTATAATATTAATAGTGACGATAAATTTTATAATGAAAACAAATTTGTCTTAGTTTAAATAAAATTGGCCAAGAGCGTGCCAAGACACGCTTATACACAAGGGTTGCGTATCTGAAACACTATAAACGTATTTGTTAATTTACTTCAAAATTTGTTGTCCGATTTCGTTACAAATAATTTTCCTAGTGAGTTTTTAGCATATTCTATGAACAAGAAAAATTTTAAGTCTCTACGTCTAATAGTTTGGAAATACTAGGGCTTGGGACCTCCTTACGGGCAGACAGACGGACGGACAGAGCGTAATTATAAGGGATCATTGAAATGATCATTCAAATGTAGCTTTGTCTGGCTCCGGCAAAAATTAATAAAAATTCCTATAGGTTACGTTCTATTTTTTATTTATTTGTATTTTTTAAATACAAATAAATAAACTAGACAATTATTATTAATAAATGAACCTTGCTGTCTCAATTTGAACACTCATATAGAATACTTTTAGTTTTTGTTTAAATGTATTAATGCTAAGTACTACCTACACTTTAAGTATTACTGACAAGCCATTACTTACGCCGACATAGTTTTCTGCACTTGGAGTGTGTTTTAAAGTTGTTTTGATTACCTTCGCAACCTGAATAAGTGAATCTTTTGCACTTTTTCTGTCTAGGATTGTAGTAATATCTGAAAATTGTAAAAGAAAAGAATGAATAGTTTCGTATTTAGGTACAGATCTCGCAAATCTTCAAAAAAATCATTTTCATTTATGCTGTTTTTTTTTTTAATTTATGTTACGCGATTAATTCGCCATTTTCTTTCCTTGACGTTTCTTGGGGTTTCTTTTTTATATAAAAATAATTTATATTTTCTTTAAGCGTGTTGGTCAATTTTTAAGATCGCGACACCGTTCCCGTCAACGACATCTCTGTATGTTCAAGTTTTCACACCTGTCGGCACTTTCGGAGTGTCATTGTCTTTGCTTTTCAAATGATCGAGATATTTAATTTACACTACATTCTTACCTTTTTTTATGTTTATTACAAGTGCCTTTAGCCGGAGCAAGATTGCACCAAACATACCAGAGTTTGTTTTTAAGGTGGTTATTATTCCAGGGCTTGTTATTCCAGGGTTTCCCCGTGTTATCAGAATCTTTTTCTGTCGAATAATCTTTCTCGTTATTACCTTACATTCGTTATTCTTAAATAAATCTATAATTGGAGTTCTAGTTTCTCTAAGGCTAAATAAGACTAGAGGCTTCGCACGGGTATTGACATTATTCTATCGCCTATGTTCATAAGGGGTGATGAAGGATTCTAGTGGTTAAAGAATTTTTCAAGAGATACACAATCCAAATGGCACGTCTGCTCACCACGGCTCACTGACCGCGAATGGCCGACACTAACTACCCGATCTGCCTTCTATTGTAACATAAATTCACATCTACCCGCAGTTTAATCGTGAGTGAATCACACTAACAAACAATCAAACTGTTCCTCTTTAATAATATTTATTTGTACAGACTAGGTGTACATTTATTTATTTATTTTATTTATGAATTTGACATACATAATAGTCGACAAAACGACAAAAAATATTATAATTTTAAATTTATGCCACTAACCAATACATGTATGTATGTATATTTAGACAAAGTGTGACGTGTTGCTTATAAAAATAAATGTAAAATAAAGTACTTAACAATATTCAAATAAATACAATTTTAAATGGGCAATATTGATAATAATGATATGACAAACTAATTTTAGATCAAGAATATTGAATTGTTTATGTGTTTGAGACAATACACTCATACAGTTTTCTTTTAAAAGATGCCATGCGAGAATCAAAAATATCTAGTCCTGGAAACTTAGTTGGTAGTTAGTTTTTTTAATAAGTGACAAACGATTACTTACGTTGACAGCGTTTTGTGCACTCGTCGTATGTCACAAAATTGTTTTTATTGCCAGAGCAACCCGAATAAGTAAAGGGTATGCACTGTTTTTTTTTATGACTATAGAAATACCTAAAAATAGAAATTGTACGATAAAATGAAATTGTAGAATTTATAAATTAATAAATAAGGCACTTACGTTATGGTACCGATCTCGCATATCCCCAAAGACACCTAGGTACATAGTTCGTAAAACAGGTGTAAAAGAAAGTGTCGATAATTTGTAATTTAGGGTCTAGTACCTCCACGAAAAAAGGAAACCTTATAGTATCCCTTCGTTGTACGTCTGTTTGTCAAGATAATTTTTATCACGAACGCCCAAAGCTATAAAGTTGAAATTAATACCGAAAACTGAGGGTCACGGTCCCTTGGCGCTATAAAAAAAAATCAACCGTCTAAGTATATGCAATCAAAAGATATGGCCATTTATGTCGCATTTCCCTAGTGTATTGGAAAAGGGTATCAAAACTAAGAAGGCATTTCCCGTGGATAAATTTGGCAAGAAGCTAATATTGCAGTACGAGTATAGGAAAAATTTCGAAAACCGTAAATTTGTAGTTACACAAAAAATATTGCGTTGACTTTGTCAAATTAAAACAATTGTAATGAAAAAAGTATAAATCTTAGAATAACCTAGTAAGGTATTATTTCGTGACGGTACGGAACCCTTTGTACACGAGTGGTGATTAAATTTGTCCGGCACTTGCCCGTTTTATTTTTTTAAATAAGGGTCAACGATTAGAAACTATACTACTATAAAATGAACGAAGTTTTATTATTTTTCGTTATTTAGACATGTAAAGTCAATACATAAGCTTGGTTGCATCTTGGAGTCCAGGGGTGAATCTTCCTTTTTATTTGTCGGATAACTGGTCAGATCCACTACGGTTACGCGAATCCGGACTACCCTTGCTGCAATTGTCACTCTCTATACCGTCTGTAACAGTAGTATCTGCATCTCTTTTCTCCATTCCATCTACCATTATATCCTTTTAATCCATCCCTCCCTTTACTCCTACCTATTCATCTAATTAGAGGTAGCGCCACGCTTGTAGTTCCTTTGGTCTGCAGCAGTATTAATTTTATTTGATAAATAAATATGTTTTTATATTGTCTTCGAAACGATAAAGATTATTTTATCCATATATCTTGTGTGCGTGTGGTTTTATTTTAATAATTTAATATATTACTATTGCATATTATAAACAAATAATAGCTTTCGCACGCCTGTCTCTATATGAACTACAATTGTGCCAAATTTCCGACTCCTCCGTCCGCGCAATTTTCGTAACCTGGTACCTAATGCTTTCGCTTAACGTATTAATATATAGTATTCGAAGAAATGTAATAAAATTAGGTACCTATAGCATACATGCGTATTAGATTTCGAACTGAATCTAATTAATCAGCAAATACATGTGATTCAACTCTATGAGAATCCTTTAGAGGCTGGATGGCACTGCGTGGGAGAAGTGATCTAATCTAAGACAGTCTAGATTTTTGTGGGCGTAGAATTTGCGTGAATCAAAGGATAGACGAGTATCAAGTTGCGTCACGCCTCTGCATTTATCGAGTTATTGCTATTGTCTGAATTTTTTAGTCAAATTTAACGAGATTAAATAGACAATAATCAAATTTATGAACTATGGCGTTCAATGTTTTATTTATTATTTCTATTTTTTTTTATTGGAACGGTTGTTCTTAATGTTTAACCGACTTCAAACAAAGGAGGAGAACCGAGTAGATTCTCAATCGGAACGTGTTTTTTTTGTATGTATGTTACGCGATTACTCCGCCATTGATGTGATAAACCAATTTTGATGATTCTCTTTTTGTTTGATAGACCATACTTCAGAGGTGGTCCCATATAAATTTTGTCAAAAACGAACCAGCAATTTTTGAGCAATCAATAAAATTCTAAAAATTTATATACATATACATTTTTGTATGTACATCGATGATGTTTCCATATATTCCGAAACCTCACCTGTAATTACAGTAGTGCTTTTAGTGGCCCTACCAATATCATATGTAGACAAAATAATAATAATAATTCAATATAATAATTTCCACAAAAAATTTAAAATAAAGTATTTTTAAATACAAAGAGAACCGCCTTCAAAAAAGACCAAGTAACCAAAAAGCAAAATATAATTAGTACTCCTCCTATACGATTACTTAGTAGACATCTACTCATGCGTTGAAGTCGGTGCCATCTGCATCGGTTTAGCGGGGAACCTTTTTGGTTTGGTACCTATTTCGACACATCAGTAGGTGTCTACTAAGTAATCGTATGAAAGTACTAATTATGTTTTACTCTTTTGTTCCTTGGTGTTTTTAGAAGCCGGTTCTCTTTTTATTTAAAAATACTTTACTATCGAAACAATTAAAAAAAGTCTCTAGGTGAGGGTTATCAGTAAATTTTTGTTGGTGCTGTCGTCACCTGTGTAGGTTGATAACGATTATAATGATGTATCGACCGTTCCTTTTATTAGTAGATAACGTTGCTGCTTCTATTTTTATTTATTATGTATGTTAGGTCAATTAATTTCGATTAATATTGAGATAATTAAATCGCGCTTTTCCAACTTTGGAACAGGAAAACATTGCCCCAAAACAATCCGAAAATAGTATAAATAAGAAAAAAAAAAATTTTCTTACATCCCGCAACAAACAGGTGAAATAATTAAAGTTATAAAATTTGGATTTTGTTTGGCACCACCTCTGGGCCAGTTCCGCACCTAATCTTAACACGAGCTTTTAAACGCCATTATCAAGGGAAAGTTTGTACATATGGATGTATGGATGTATGTTTGACGCTCTTTCACGGAAAACTACTGAGTAGATTTTAATAAAATTTTACAATAAAATAGTTTATACATCAGAATAACACATAGGCTATAAATTATAAAGATATTATGTGAATTGTCCAAAATATAACGATAAATGTCAAGTAAGTAGGAGAAAATTCTGCCATCCGCGAGCTATTCTGGCGTGCGATGCAACTACCGTTAAGAGTTTCACGTCTATATTAGTGTATGAAGGAAATCTTTATTTTAGATTGTTCTTCTCTTTCTAAGGTGGAAAGGGGAAGAGGGGGAACGGGAGAACGGGATAGGGTTAAGGGATAGGGGTAGAAAGTAGTCAATAGTAATCCAACGTTCGGTTAGCACAACGTAGGCCTAGCCCGCTAGTAATACCATAAAAATAAAATTTTCAACTACCGGCCATGATTCTCTTGTTCGCAACAGTTGCTTTTTTTAATTCTAAATAAATTTGCATATGATAAAATTGATATAGTTTTGTATTCATATTGGTATTCAAAGGTACCTAGCCACCTCCATCGATACTTAGCTAACTTACCGTATCGATTTTTAAACTGACATGCAGATATCGATGCATCTATTCGTCTTGTGAAGTACAATATCTCATAAATATTAATATATTAAAATTAGCAACAAGGGCATCTGCGAATGTCCTAAATGAAATCCACAAAAATCATTCATCTCGGAAATAAGAGGTTACAGATATTGCCATCCTCATCCCATTTTTAAGCGCGCAATGTATCGTGAACGATCGGAACGAACGGAAGCAATCGTCAACAAAATGTTGACGCCCAAAATAAGTCAACGACCCACGCGCCCTACCCCTTGCCTACTTTTAAGTTTTATTTACATTGTGGTTTGATGTAAAAATATTGAAGAAATTTGTTTCTGATTTAAAATCGCATTGGGAAAGATAGTAATAATGATATTATACAGTATTCAGTTTAAAAAATGGTAAAAAAATTGTACATTTCAAGCAAAAGCCGACGAAAAATTTTACTGGAGAGTCTACAATCATGTACTGAACCCATTCCCGGTGGCCTAAACTCGTCATCAAGGGCCGGCAGCGCATCTGCTGACCTTCTGGTCGTGCAGATGTCCATGGGCGCCGGTAGGCACTTCGGTGCCTGATGCCTGCTCGTTTGCCCCCTTGTAACATAAAAAAAAAATCTGTACTAATATATAAAGCTGAAGAGTTTGTTTGTTTGTTAGTTTGAACGCGCTAATCTCAGGAAGCGCTTATCCGATTTGAAAAATTCTCTTAGTGTTAGATAGGTCATTTATCGAGAAAGGGTATAAGCTATATATTATCACGCTAAGTCCAATGGGAGCGGAGCACCAATGAAGACTGTATTAAAATCGGGGGTTCTTTTTTCCATTTCAGAGCTTCCGCTGCGTGCGCTGCGTTACTGGTTAAAGTTTCGCAAAAGTCATGTATGACAAAATTGTTCCCCTTTAAAATTTCTAAATAAAAGTCCGCGACAGCATATGTCTATCTTTTAAAGATCGCTCAGTATAACCTTTTTTATGCTAACCAAATCTGTTCTAAAATAATGCACTATTTCTGAAGGTCTTTTTATAAACATAGTATTAAACGTGATAAGAGTGGTACATGCGGACGAAGTCGTGGGGAATAGCTAGTTGTAAAATATAACAGTGTCGTTGTTTATAGAATTAAATTATACAGCTTCAAATAAGCGCATGGAAGGCAAATGTAAACATTTGTGGGTGAATTTTGACAAGCTGGTTCTGTATTTGTATTAAATCCTCATAATAAAACTTCACAATTACTTTGGTCAACTATATCCTAAAACTTTTCAACTTGACCCGCCTATACAATGATTTATTCAAAATATTGACGGTTAATTTTTTTGTGGAACAGTAATTGTTTCGGTAGAATTAAAGAAGCTAAGTAATTTTTTAAATAATTAGTATTATAGAACTAAAAGGTTCGTCAAAGTAGGTCCAAATATTACGGAGACTATCCACACCAAGGACAGCATAAAAACTTATTGTAAATTGCAAAAATTTTTTTCGCATGAAAAACTAAACTACTTTGCTTTAGTCCGCGAATTAGCCGCGTTTCATTTGCGGATTGAAGCAAAGTAGTTTAGTTTTTCATGCATGTCATGGATTTCCGCAATGTAACGCGTGATTCTATCAGTAACTTTTTTAATTAAGAGTACCATTTGGTTCAAATGCATTTATTTAAAAAAATATTTCACTGTAAAAAACAGACGCTATAAGTTTAGATATTTGTATGGATAACAAGAGCTAATATTGGCAAAGGTGCGAAATTTGCTGACAGGTGGCCGAGAGTGGCGGATTCAATTTGCGCATAATATTCAATTCGACGCCGTCAACTGAGGAGTGCCCGTATTGAAATATCACAAGCACTCGTATGCACGGTGCCTTATTGGGTCATCTTCGTAAATCGAAATCCCGGTGACCCACTATCCTTTACATGTAATCATATTTTTATTGACATTGACAGGTTGGGTAATGAATCATCACAAACACTCGTATGCACTGAGCCTTATTGGGTCAGCTATGTAAATCAAAAATTCGAATTTTTCCTCCTTGTTGACAGATTATAGCGTGACACGACTATTTTATACCAGCTGTTTTTATTTTATATGTCACTTTACTCATATATTTTAAATTCAGGGTTTGTTATATAATAAATTTAAGATGTATTAGGAGTTACCGTGACGTCCTCCGCGTTGAATGCGATGGTTTTTTTTTATTGCAAGGGTTTTTATCTCGTTTATATACAAAATAAAAATAATGTCAATCACATTGTTTGCACCAAAAAACTTAATTTAAGTTGAAAATTTGTTGATCTCAAGCGACATCATTGATCATAATTCTCAACAAACTGAGGTGACCCAGCCGATGAGATCGCTATGCTATAAAAATTTAGATAGCTTCCTTTGTGAGTAGAATTACATAATTCATCCACTCAACGGAAATGTTGGCAACATTTTGTTGAAGTTTCACCTCTTCAAATAAAAGTTTTCCCTCCCTAAAATGATTTGCTTGCAAAGGGGATCCAACTTCTGCCTCAAAGTGAACAATGCAAGACAAGAGGGAATTTTCTTAGCGATTCGGTGCCGTCGGACACTTTATAATTTTGAGCGTTGGAAATTTTAATGGTAATTAATTTTAAAATGCTGTGAATGTTTTGAATAACTTATTCCATTCTTTACATACATGCAGCTATTCAAACGTTAGTGTTGGAAAGATCTTCCCTGATTTCTTAATGTTGCCTTCCCGTGAATTTTAACAAAACCTAGCAAGAATAAGCCTTTATGTAAACTCTTCTTTTTAGGGTTCCGTAGTACTACAAGGAACCCTTATAATTTCGCTCTGTCCGTACGTCCGTCTGTCTGCCCGTAAGGTGGTCCTCCCCCTAGCATTTCCAAACTATTAGACGTAGACACTTGAAATTTTCCCTGTTGATAGAACATGCTAAAAACACACAAGGAAAAATATTTTGAACGAAATCGAACAGCAACGTTTGAAGTTATGTAACAAATATGTTTATAGCGTATCAGATACGGAACCCTTCTATATAAGCGTGTCTTGACACGCTCTTGCCCATTTTTAATATGATGAAGTAAGGTAATAAAAAGAGTTATAATGAGTCTATAGGTCAGTGAAAAAATTAAGATTTTTGCTCTCTAATATCTAAATAACCGCTTAAGTTGTACTTATGATATTTGTAGCACATATAGTTGCAGCATTACACCGATTTTCCCTCGTATTCATTCGCGGATTAAAGCAAAGTAGTTTAGTTTCTCATGCATAGCTTAAAATACTTTAAAATTGTAAAATGTCCAGATTTTTAAGTAAAACAGGATAAAACTTAGTTTATATACAATGGAAGAATCATCTTGTCTTACCTATCCGCTTCAAGTTTATTATAAAGGGTTTCTTGTATTTGGAGGTTATCAACTAACTGCGGTAGAAGGTTACACACTTCCTGTTCACCAGTTACGAAACCCTATAATTATCAATTTAATCAAATGAAATCAAAATTTTAATCGTTAATCAATGAATTAAAAAATAGAGCAAACAATTGCTCAACGGATACAAGGGCAGGCTGAAATCTAACGCAGATCTCGCTAGTTTATCGTCGCTCGTACTTCTAGCTAACATTACTTGCAGGGAAAGAATAATATTGGACTTAAAATGCTTCTGGACTATATATATAAAAGCTAAAGGTCACCTAACATGAAATCTCGAAAATTGCGGGACCTACAAAGATGAAATTTGCCCTTGCCTATAGGTATTTTACAGTTGGTAGACATCCGCTAAGAACAGATTTTTCGATAAGGCCAGATTATGGTGGTCTAAGGCCACTAGCAATTTTACGCGAAGTCGCGGGAAAAAGCTAGTGGTCTATAAAAAATATTCAAGAGAGTTGCTTACTTTCCCAATATCATATCCATATGCCAATTGAACATCGATCATTCTGTCTATATAAGCCATCACTTTAGGTACAGATACTCTGGACATAGACTCAGATGGTTTAAATCTTTTATAGAGACTTCACTTTTAACGACCCACGACCAAACGAGTCTGTAAGTCTTGAGACATAGGAGGTCTTAGTTCCGTTTAATTGGATTCTATGGGAATTTTTTAATAGCGAAACGACTCGATTCTCTTTCATCACCCTATACAAGCCATAGACAAGCGGTTTGGGCTTAAGGGCGCGAGGAATTATAATATTAGCTGTACGTCTTCATAATTAAGTGAATAAAAAAAACACGGGTAACGAAGAGAAGACCTACGTTAAAAACAATTTACCTGGCTAACTTGCATAATCTGAGAAAACGTAACATTCTCAGTAGTTTCGTGGCTGTGAGTACGCTTGAATTTAAATTGTTCCATTTGTCCCATGGAGTTACAGAATCGATTATATCCAAGATCAAGTCTAGAATAGTAAATAAAAAGAACAGATAAATTCAAATTCGAAAGATGTTTCACTCAAATAGGCTTCTCCAAGCTCTTTTGAATGTTCTTTTAATTACGAGCAAATTTAATTTGTAACTACATATTTTAGTAGCTCTCTCACCACACGTCGCCATAACGATAATGAAGAAGTCTAATTTATTCCAATGAGACTTGAAGTAACCTCGAACGGTCAATCCCATAAACTTGACTATCATCTCAAATACGTAAATTATGAAGAAAAACCTGAAATTTATCAAGATGTTTCTATTGAACAAATTTTATGATGATATCAAAATTTGTATTGAAATAAAATAACATACAATTAAAAAATATATATCCCGACGTCAAATGTGAGTACTAGACCAAATTAAAATGGGACCATATCGGGAAGCACCAGCTATCAAATAGAAAATCCGTTCAGTCGAAAGCTCTGAGGTAACAAACATTAAAAAACAATCGAATTGAGAACCTCAATTCAGCCGAAAAAACGGAAAAATTACTATATTGCTTCTTATTTTATATCCATTGATGACCAACACACATAAAAAGTATGTTTTTGCGTAACCAATCTTTAGGATCAAGTTTTTCTATTTCATATAAACGTTCTCAAAATGTTAACGTTAAACTTACAAATTAAGGGACTTGATGGTGTAAGTCACAGTTCGGCTGACGGGAGGCTTTAACAAGACTTCGCACAGTATCACCGGGGTATTGAACAGTATCATCAGGTATATGAAGCCGTCGAACCAAAGGTTAGAGACAAGGGTATAGCACCACTGGCGCCAGGGTTGGCGAGGTGCCTGAGCGGTAGTTGGTTCAGGTATCAACATATCGACCAGCTTACGCCGTAGCCAAACCGCTGGAGCCTGAAAAGTTAAAATACTTTTATTGATCCACTAACTCTGTATCCAGCCCTCTCCCATTACTTGGGGTTGGGGCTCCTAACATCGACAACATTTCTGTTTTGGATTGTCGTCTCTGATACCTAGGCTCTCGTTAGGTTGGCGGAGACTAGATCAAAGGTGGACGAACTTTACCTTTTCAGATTTTAGGCTATTGTTCCACTATCCGCAGATGTTTAAAATATTCACTAACTATTTGTAGTAATAATATTGCATCACCATTGCTCATATTCTCCTTTATATTTATTCCTTATACCTTAAGAATTCCCTGGTATTTCGTTCAATTGTTAGAGATGATTGCTCTAATGCTGTAAGCTGTCATAGTCCAAAAACCATTATCCTTAACATTCAGGCCTTCCACCTTAAGAACTAATTTATCTCTAAAAATTGCTAAATTCAAAAGGAGACAATTTATTTAGACATTCACCTAGTCTATCACTCAATCGAAAAAAGCTCTATTCGTGTATATGCAGCACATAATTAAAATTAGGATAACAATAATAGTATTAATCAACCTTAGGTCTCCATAAATTGGCCAGCTGGTCCAAATTAATCCGTCCATCATCAGCGTCAGCGGCCACGTGTGGATCGGGCACGATCACGTTCGAAACAGAGAACTTGTCACGTGAATATTTTTTATCAGCTTCAGAATTACGGCGCGCTGTTTTCTATTTATAACGTGTGTCTTGTTTATTTATAAATAACGAATAACAAAATTTCAGCTGGATATTACAGATAACGGAATATTATCGTATTAGTATATATATATTAAAATAGTCCTAAGAGATGGCCCTTAACTCTAATGGCGGCCTGCATAGCTGATAGCTCGTAATATTTGGAAAGTATTGGGCATGCACTTTGGATTTTCCAAACTATTTAAGCTTAGTATAATGCCGGAGTCAGACATAGCTCACAATGTTTGTATATTTTTGTCCTTGAAGACTACAAAGTTCTACAAAACTTTGCGCAGCTACTCAGAGTCCCCGGCCACACTACATGATCATTGAAATGATTATTCAAATGAAGGCATGTCTAGCTCCGGCATAGTAAAATATATGAAAAATTATACTAATATATTGTACTTTCGTTGAAAGTGTGTGCTTAGAAACTACCTTATCGTGATATATAATTACAGAAATACACTTCATCACATCGCGAAGAGGGCAACTGCTGCTCGTGTTTGAAAGATATCCTTATGCTAAGAATTTCATGACCAAAAAGGGAGTATCGTATGCGTGTTCATCTCGTTGCTCAAAGAAGTGTAACGCTCAGGTTATGCTCTCGACTGAGGGCGTTCTCACAGTTGTGAACTCAACACATAACCACGACCCGCCAACCTTCTACATAAATGAGAAAGGGGAATACGTGAGGTATAAATATAAATTAGGAGCGGGATAAAGTAAATATAAAATAATTTGAAAAGGTCTACAGTTCCTTAAAATTATTGTTTCCATGTAAGTAAGTAGCATCCTATTGTTATACCCTTCCTATGTGAAATAAAAATCTTTAAACTTAAAAGGTCTAGGTTTAAAAAAGTTAAAAAAAATCCAATCGTAAAGAGTTCCGAATGGATAGATGGATGGAGAAGGTCGTTGCCCAGCAGTAGGACACAATATTAAGTGTGTAAAACTCACATATACGATCTTAATGGTAGCACTGAAAAAGTAGGCTATTCCTCAACCTTATTCACCAAGTTCTTAGGTAAGCAGAGTGTTCATTGATAAGAAGAATCAACCGTTTTAACTGATGATAGTGTTGATTTTAGTAAAACTAAACAATACGGACTACCATTACAGATTTTTTAAACACACCCAACATGGGGTGTGCTGTTATGTGCAAATTTTAAACTTGGTTTGGCAAACGACAGAAATTCCTATTTCTAATACCTATTCTTAACGGAAAATAATATATCTTGCAGAAATATAGGATTGATCATAAAATTTCAGTAAAAACATTGAATATGAATTCAAAGAGGAATCAGAAACAAAAAGAGTTTCAAATGAGCTATCAAAAAAAATCTATTTAGCTATTTAAATAATTTAAGATTTTTATAGTGTTATATAATTAGTATTGAATCTTAAATTAATTATACTGATTTGAATAGAATGTTAGATGATTTTAAATGATATACAGGTGACTGGTGATACACGATACTCGAGGACCTTATATTAAATCCAAATATCAATTAATTACTACATGAGATTAAGAGGCAATTGTCCAATTATGTACGCAACGCATGGACATACTAACACTGACGCGGAGTTCTTGTACGGGTTGAAACTAATAAAGATGTAATACATTTCTGTGAAGTTGATTCCACACAGTCCACAGAGATATACCAAATCTTCTAGCAGAATTTCGTGTACTCCCTTGTGGGTTGTTATCAAATATGTTTTCAAGTAGCGAGATAGAGTATGCCACTCCTCCTTGTCTTAAAGGATGTGTTGGTAGTTGGCACAGAGTCTCGTAAACTTTAGTTTGTATTTAAAATTACGTAGGGAGTAGGTATTCGGCGGTTGGGAAACATATCCCTATACAAATTGACGGCACTTTACAAACTGTCATTAGCACGCGCAATACACACTAATCATATCTCTTCGCTTTTGAATTGATACGACATTATTCTAACCAATAGAAACTCAGTAAACTACCTAGTACTCGATATCGCGTTTCATTCCGTCTGCCAGCCGTCATTACATCTTTTTTCTAACTGACCAGACGCTGTCTACATTACACTCCTTACCAACTAACCTATCTACACATCGTAAGGCCACACTTCATCTATTTTTAAGGACATTTGGTCAAAAATGAAATACCCTTTTTTTACATAATTAATAACGAGGATCGAGTACCGAGTACTCCCCTTAAGTATTCTAAGTGTCTCGCCAGTCACTCTGTATAATGCTTATGTGAATGTATACCTAATATATTGTAATTACAGCTGATGTTGTAAGCAATGTAATTGTAATGTATTTATTTATAAATAAATCTTATACCAAGTCTAAACATTTATTTTGTAATGTTTACTTTTAGTAGGATGAGGGGATCGTAGCTTTATCAGTGACTGGCATTTGAGTCGTTCCCTAGGTTAAGCAGTTCTTACCGTGGGATATCTTTTTTTTTATTAAGTTAAAATAAAAATCCTATAGATAGACAGCTTTTGCATTAGATGACTTTGTGCGGAAATAAGAAAGGATAAAAAATCGTCTGGAATGGATGATGGAAAGCAGAAGTTTACTTGCCAAAACTAAATACGGTTTTAGGAAAGGATTCGGTACTTGGGACAGTTAAATGAAATAAAATTTCATATAAAATTATAACGATTTGGTAAAAATCAAAAAGAGTAAGGAATAAATAATATACCAATAATAGGCCAGGAAGCCCACGAAGTAGCGGTGGTTGTTGGCGCCGATGCAGTTGGCGACCCACGGGCAGTGGTGGTCGAATTTGGCAACGCAGCGGTTGCACACGGAGCAGTGCTTCGAGCGCAGCGGGCGCCGCAGGAGGCCATCCAGGTACTCAGAACCTGGCTGAATAAATTGCAAATAAGTCAGGTACATGTCTATTTTTTTTAATAATAAGGGGAAAACGGATAGGTAATTCTGACCGAAACTCTTAACCTGGTTGACTACGATGAGCACCTATACTACACGAAAGCTCAAAGAAGTGTTAGCAGTCTTAGAGAATAATGTAATCCCATCAAAAACAATTACATGTAGAATGTTATGATGACGAGACAATGTAGGCCGCACTGTCAAAAAGTTATCAGATCTACTTTAGAGCCACGCCTCTAACTCTACACGCCCTTACTCTATACCTCAAAACCGACTCTACACCTCAGGCAAAATTTTCGGGATGACCAAATTTATTTACCGTACACAATAGTTCTTGCGGCAACAAAAACTTTTTCACCCTTAACTATTTCTCCTTCACTCAAGGGTAACTGGAAGAGATCGCTTCTAGGGATAGGTTAATCTATTTTAAACTGAATACCCTATTTGTTGGTACATGTTATATTAATAAAAAAAATCACGCAGCCAGATTGCAGGAGATCTCAGCATATAAGGATCATTTTTATATAACAAGGGGCAAACGAGCAGCCGGCACTTACCTAAGTGACTACCGACGCCCATGGACAACTGCAACACCAGAGGGCTCGCAGATGCTTTGAGAAATGAGTATGCTCTTTTAAGGTCCCTAAGTCGTATCCGTTCGTAAATACCGAAGCTGGCAACTGATTCCACAGGTGATTGTGCGAGGTAAGAAGTTTCTAGAGAATCGCACGGTTGTGGACTTGGAACATCGAGGTGATGAGGAATTTCAAATTGTGACGAGATGACCTTTGGTGGAATGCAGCTGCCTCTATTAGTTCGAACAATACCTCGGAACTCTCCCCATGACACGTGCTTTAAAAGATGCAGAGAAAGTAGCCACAGATTGACCCATACCATAGAATCTGTAACTAAAGTATGTTCAATAGCGTATATTATTAAAATTAGGGAAATGAGAGCAATAACGAATGTCAGATTAAGAACAAACAATACTGACATTTTTAAAGTAAACTCTGTAGAAAACAAACATTGACCACATCATAAAAGGGCACAGATAACATATCTGCCTCGCCCAATCTCTATTTACTCTGCTGTGTCAACTAGCCGTCATGATTCATCCATGAATTCGACTCAAAACACTCTGATAATAGAAAAATTTTAAACTATTTTAACTTAATGTTATCTTTTGCTTTGAGGAAATGTATAAAGATAATTTATTTCAATGTTAACATCCTGTTACAGTTTTTAGGTAAATTACCATTGTTTAAGTTCCGCCTTTATATTTACGAATTATTAATATACTAGCCGTTATCCGCGAGTTCGTCCACGTAAAGATAAACCTGCAAGAGGTTAAGAACTTCTTAATCTGTTCCTATCAAAAATCCGTTCTTAGCGGACGTCCCCTAACTATAGACTTTGCTAAATTTCATCTTTGCACGTCCACAGGTTATCAAGATTTCGTGATATTTATTATATATAAGATTATATTCGTGATCCGTCAAATAGTTTTTGACGGATTCGACATACAATTTATAAGTTATTTATTTTAAAATAAGTAGAACTGTTTCAATCAGACCGATAATGATTTTTTGCTACTTTCATTTTCTCTGTAATTATTTTTTAATAATAATATATAAATAGTTAAACTATTATTTACAATACGAATAATAATGTGACATTATGTTATCTTTTGCATGCAAAGTGCTCAAAAACTAAATCAAATAATAAATTAGAGTACGGTAAAGGCATAAACATTAATTAACATAATGCAATTAGATTCCCTCATGAAGCATTTTAATAAAAAGTTCACGGTCGTTATTTTAGTATAATATTTATTTATATGCTCTTACTGTTTTATTTTTTTATTGTTTTAATGAAACTATTGCCGTAGTTTTTTATTAGCTATTTATAACGACGGATTAATTTAAATAATAATCGAGTTATTTCTACCTCATTTTCATTATCTGTTAAAATTAACTTTATATTTTTTGATGTATTATTTTACTTAATTTAGTTTGTAAATACTTTTAAGGTTAATTAATTTATAAGAGTGGCGAATAATGCCTTCTAGAGGCAATGCGCTTTGTAAATATTGCATACCGTTCAAAGGACGCACGTTCGAATCCTGTTACAAAAAGACATTTATCTTATTTTCTGTATTCAATTATGAATTAATGTAATTGTCTTAATTAAGACTGAATACTTAGGACATATTGAATGTTATTTAAGATCAAAATGCATTATAATAAATAAAATATTGCAAGAAAATTTTATATACAGTATAGTGATTAATAAAAATGTAGAGCTATTAACTAAAATTATATTAAATACATAAATTAAAAAGTATCTAAAATTAATATTTTACATTATCATTATCAATATAATTATACTGCAATATATGTTATATTAACAATTTGATACATACTTATGAAACCCCTTGCCTTGTCAGAGCGTACAAAATTTGCAGAAATATTTATTTCTACACCCCTGTAGTATTTATTACTAATAATACGTGTGAATATGTGATTAGTTACTGTTAGGATGAAGATGGTATGATGATTTTACTAACAAAATTATTAGAGCAGTGATAAGGGGCCAAACTATCCATAAGATTAGTTCCCGCTTCGCTACATTCACCGTCAGTCGCGTGCCATGCGGTTTAATGACCTTTCTAACATCACTCATTCAAAACAAATCTATACACGATCTAAAAAATAATAATAATAAAAAAAGTTTATCCCATACCTCAAGGCAGCACGGACCGAAAATCCAGTTCACATTCAAAAATTCATACGGATAATAAATCACAGCACACACGGCGTTCCAAAATTAAAATTCGCGCGGGAAGAAGTAGTGATGTATACGATCGGTAATCGATTATCGATGTTACGTAAGGCGCGCGGTAGGCCGGCGTCGTCGCACGTGACTGGTGCCAGTGTGACGGACCGAGCGAGCGGCACTGGTACCCCCCTTCCCCACCACACCGCCCTCGCCACCCGCACATATACATACAGACGTTTGATAAACAAATTACGAATTTGAGTTACGCGGAGAGCTTCAATAGCTTGTTCTTTTTAAGTTCAGAAAGAGTAAGTCACATTTTACGTAAGCTTAATATTAAGTAATTTGAAATTGTTTCTGCAATAAAAAGGCCTCAATATTTTTTTCTTTTATAGCCTTTCTACCCAATTAAAACCTCTATCGTGAATTTATACCAATCAGAGATACTAATGTGAGAGAAAAAAGAAGAAGAGAATTTTTTAAAAGATTTTATCGTGAAATTTTAAGGTTAAGAAATTCTGATAACTTATTTACTTAAGCTTTTGATGAAGAAAAAATCTCTCGCTCGTTAATTTGTTACAAACCTCGAAACAAAAAGTTATAACTAAACATATTATATGAATAAAATTTTTTCTGAATCAAGCTTTATTTTAAAAAATAACCAACCTACTAAAAATATTAAAATGGAGTTTTAAACTGAATGAAAACAAGGCCCATGATCGACTTTTTAAAGAATCCAACAATTTCTCATAAATCATTTATAATAGGCCATTGTTATGTTAAAGGACTTAACAAAATGGAAAGCAAATCGAGAGAATCGAATAATAATATTTTCAAAGTATACGAAGACATACTGCATCTTGTATTGAATCTGAGGTTGTTGTCTCTTTTGCTCTTTTAAATAGAGATAATTCCGTCCTTGTCTGCCAGAAATAACTTTGAGTAAAAAAGGTATAAACTGTTTTTCATTCCTATCAACATAATATTGATTTATAATACTATAATGAAATGTTTTCAATTTGTCTCGTATAAAACAGAACATGTTCAACGATTAAAGATTCGCAAAACTGTATCATATACATTTTCAATCAATTATTATTGATCAAAACTGAACTTTATACTCGATATGAAACAAATATTCTTAAACACTTTATTTTTGCAACATTCTTATCTATACATGCAAAACAGGTCAAGGATCCATGATAATTCGAAATGACAATGAAGAATGTAAACATTAAGATGTAAAGGTTTTTCAAGGTTCGAGCCTGGAATCAAAAACATATTTTTGTAAACTTTTTAAATTTAAAACAGTTTTAAACAGAAATTTGCAAAACATAACTATTAAATACGAACATAAATACCTTGTGGGTTTGACGAGCGCTATATTTTATTTGCAGTGGGCTAAAATTCGAGTAAATAGATTTAATTTTTTTAAAGTTTATCGATAATTCTTTGAAACACTATATGCTAATAAATTATTTAATTTTAAAAATTATTTACTACAATGAATTAAATGCGAGAAAAAAGTGTACAAAAGTGGTCCGACACTATAAACATGGCATTCGTAATATATTTTGCAATAAAAATAATCATTAAATGAAAAATATGCACGTACACTTTACAAAGGATGTTTACAAATTAACGTGTATATTTTTAATTTTATGATCGATAGTCCTTTTGTAAATTATTTAATTACTGTTAAAAGATATAAAGGAGGCTTGATGTATGCTTTTAATTAAAAAGTTTTTGATCGATGTTGCCATTGTTTGTTTTCTCATAAATATATATAACAGGTCCGTATTACTGTGTTTTACTTTCAAGATGATTTCAATATAACTGTTGCGTCCACGGTCTTGGGTTTGATTTCCGTCGGAAAACTTGCTCTTGGTAATGGTGCCTAGTTTTGGAAATTTGACGATAATACTATTTTTTTTAGGTTAGCGTGTTTGCAAATCCAAAAATATTTATAAATACAATTGGAACGTTTGTTTGTAGCGTCGGATTATTTTTTACTTATTGCATTTGATTATATATACGATACTTATAGCAAAAACCCAACTTCAAAAATTTTCGTCCGTCTTTTTGTTCCCAAAACGCCTGGATCGATTTAGACAAGACTTACACTGGTAGATAGATGATTTTACAAAGAATCACATGGGCCACTATGTTTTTAGCTATATAATTAGGATTCCGCACAAAAAACACCATCAAAATTTAACAAAATTACTGAATTCGTGCGGGCGAGGTCACTGCTTACGGATAGTTACAAGTAAAGTAAGAAATGCTAGAATTATGGTGATATGTGGTGAAAAAGAACGTTTTTTCCTCTTCTGTCTCATAAAAGCTTTAATAAATACTCAATAAGATCAATTATAAAGGTAACTTCCAAGGTGAAAATTTCATTATCAGTCAATCCGGACAGTCACCTACCCTTATCTAGCTTTAAATGAAAAAGATCATCGGGAAATTACGTATGCCTTTCAGAAACGGTAGAGAAAGGAGGATAACTTCAAAGCTTTTGTTCGAATCTGGCTCAGGCATAAATGAAAAGATTCCATAATAAAATATAATACATCACATAATTTGAGCAAACATTTATCGCAGTAAGTAAAGGAGGTGAGATGGCAAAGAAAATACATTAATTTCGAACATCAGATATGCGATAATGAACATGTTCGGGCGTTTTGCCCCCACTCCGTTATACACGTAGATAACGCCATAACTCATGTATCGCAAAGCATTTACTGTTACTTTATTTACTTAGTTTCATCAAGTTATTACATTAAAATTAATTCTAGTTTGGTAACAGATATGAATCGCATTTTGAAGTAAAACTTCTTTACGCACGCTTGACTTGGAGAGTAAGCTGGTGAACGCGTGACGAGAACGTTACGAAAGGTGTGATCAATTATAGATATTTATAAATACAAATGGAGCGAAAGAAGTTTTACTGCAGTCGTGAGGTTCAGGAACACTGGTTTTTTAAACCTTTTTAGATAAAAAAAGTTAAGAACCTTTCGATTAAACGTGTACGCTCCGTGCCTAGGAAATATCTTATTAATTTACTTCTTGTTAATAATAATAATTTATAAATTACCTAGTGTGAATATAGAGCCCACCATTTCTAATTTTGGTCCCATGACTTATGCCGGTATTGTACTAGATATGCTTAGCATTCCTTAAAAAAAAGTGATGTTTGTATGTTTAACAAGGAATTTTGCCAACCTTTAGCGTGGAGCAATGGAAAATAAATAACCTGAAGTTGTAGTATATAACATAACATGTTAAAACTTCAAGTTATTTATGTATCAAAGGAATGCATGCTTTGGTCAATGCATTAAATTTAGTATTTATAATTTTAGTACTGTATTTTTGAGTTAAGCGGCTTTAGTCTTAACAATTGTCTATACAGAATATAGGCATGTTAGCCTGCCACACTTTGTAACCATTAATGAACAATTAAGTACTACGAGTTCCGTAGCTCGTAGAGGGTCTACGGTACTTATGCAAAAGAGGCCAATATTTCACTGCACCTCTTCTATTGCGGCGCGCATTATCATAACAATCACGCTTGGTCCAAAGTTATGCACATGAGCCTTTATATACATAATTTTATTTGCATACAAGTTAGGAAACTCCTATATAAATATACAAGCCAGCACATTATTTTTTACGATAAGAATTCAGCGCAGTTTTACCCTTTTTCACAACGAAGAACAGTCCGCTAGGTTACCAGGAAGGTACGAAGTTCAATATAATGTTATTTTGATAATTTCCGTCTTGTTAAATCTTTATTTTAGAAGTGCGCAAATATTCTCTAATATCCAGATTACCTTAAAATTATACATCACAATAGAGACTTAAGAAATTCGGGATACAAAAGTAGAAAACGGTATAAAACTCTCTCCCTCGGATCCTATAAATCGTCGTAAGACGAAGATTGTATTTTTCGAAAATGATAGTGTAAAAGTGTACTCATTGAACGCTGCCGACATTCCTGTCACAATATTTGTAACAAAATAAATTCTATACAATAGATAATAGTAGAAAATAGATTAAGTATGATCTGTATATTAAAGTTGAAAATTTAAAGAAATATTTGTGGTTTCATATTAATAAACAGTATTGATATTATCGTTCATTCATAACAATCAATCACAAACGATATTATCTACGCACGGGAATGCGTTAGCGATAGGATCACAACAGGATCACTGGATAAATTACTGCATGTCATTTTAATATTCGTAAT
>JANCMC010041229.1:5191-34347 GCA_024363005.1 Charaxes varanes
GTTTGCACAGACAAAAAATAAGCCCGAGTGCCGACTAATATCTTGAACAAAGGATATTGATTAATTGCCGCAATTAAGTAATCAGTCCGTCCTTTTCAGAAACCGTATTCTAAAATGCTCATAACAAGTATGAATTCATGTAAAATCATTCAAACTCTCTTTCCCTCAAAGTAATTTGATTCTACCATGTTCAAAAGATTTATACTGAAATAATTCTCGCAACAACGACGTGTATGTACAATTATTATACATTGCTTCGAAAGTAGCCGTGCTTAAAAAATATAAATGTGACTATGGATAGAATATTACGAATATAATAGTATTTTTATTAATTAACACATATTTCATGATCATCCTTAAAATACGAAGCCATAGAAATTTCGTATGAGATTGTTGTGGTCTCCTCTTTAGACATTCACAGAGATAAATTATGCGCAATTTGTTGGATTAGCTGAACATAATTTTAATGTAACAAAGAAATCCTCAGAAAATGAAAACTGCTACAGATTTCCCTTTTTGCCGTATAATATTGTATTGAATTAATTAAAAGTGCAGAACATTATTAATGGACAATCAACACTAATTGGAACAAAGAAACAATCAGTTCCCATTAAGGCCACGAATGCAAGCGATCAATTCCATGAAGACGTTTTTAACATGTTCAGATTGAGAACGTAGAAAGAATACTTTCGCTTCTAAATTCATAATAACTTCGGTTAGAGTAATTAAACAAATTTTCGATTGGGCAGTTAATACAGTAATTAGAATAATTACCAGCAGTAGTCGTTTATATCGTTATATAATAATCCTTTTCACCTACTGCGTTATTTATTTTCCTTGCCTTTTATCACATTAACCAATTCCACTACACTAGGTTTTGTCTATCTATAACGATAGATAATTTGGTCGTCTTGGTCTACTAGGTCGTTTCCGATCTGGTATCCACAACAACATAAAATATAAAAGCTTATACTGTGTTAAAAGAAAATATATAAATTTATATAAAGGCCAAGTTGATGACCATCTGTGCCAGCTTCAGGCCACGCAGTGGCAAGAAACTGCACAAAACTGCAAGAATATAAATCTTCTTCCGTCCCGCCAAGATCCAGTTTGGGTCGCTACGCCATCGCAGTAAATAATACAAATTTTCACTTGCCTTAATCACCGATTCCTTGGACGGCAAAGGACAGTCGTCTAGTAAAATAGAAATAGCCGTGGGTCCGAAGGGATCTTCCAAGGGTATGACATTCACCATGGAGGTGACCATTTGGATCCAACCCTCTTCCTTATCGGCTATAACGTGCAGCTTCACGAGAGACACTGGCGACTCCTCGTCACTGAAACGATGAATTTAAGATTAGCATAACTTTTAATAATTAAAATAAACTAGCATTATTAATTTTTATTACATAAAGTTGCACTACCGTCAGAAATTGTCCTTAGTAATGTAGATCTGGAAGAACACCTTACAGATCACTATAACCAAAGAATACTATTCGCATAATGGTAGGATTAGCAACAAGCGTAGCCTAGTCTTCTAGGCTATGGTGATTATTTACCATAAGGCGGGTCGTGGGCTTGTTTGTCCTGTTACTTAAAAAATAGAGTACTATGAGCAATACAATTCCCATAATATATTTGTAATTTCTAGAAAAACCTGTTATGGTGTATTGATGACTACATTATCATTATATGTATAAATATAACAACGGATCCTACTGCGTATAAATAAAAATTCAGTGTCTGTCTGTTATATTAACAAATTTTTTTTAAGTCGCAGGTAACTTAAAACGACTTATTCGATTTTCACTTCTTTTTCTTCTTATCGTTTCAATAGCAAACGTGATCCTTATAAATTAATTGTTAGATTTCAAAGAGGCGGCCCAGGAAGTGAGAACATCTGTTGCTCTGTCTGACCTATAACGCATGTATTCCTTAAATATTTAGCATATCCACGAAAAAAATCTACAGGAAGATAAAAAAAAGAAGTAAAGTAAAATGGGAACGAAGTTGTAGGTAGCATAACTTCTAATAGCATAATAATCGTATAAAGTGTACATGACTGTATAATTAAATGGTGTTATGACTAATGTGATCGAGCGGGTTATTTGCTTATATAAATTATTATTGTTGAATGAGAATGGGAATTGTATTTCGGGGGAGTTCGTGTGTTTGTAGTAAGTTGTTATGCTGTCCAGTTATACTCGCGTCCTGAAGATTAAATGTTTTACTTGACGATAACGGACAAGTCTGCCAAATAATAAACATGATACTGCAAAATATAAAGCGGCACATGATAATAATCATAAACGTTTATTAACAAAATTATTATTATTCATACTATGACCAGGTAATATAATTATCATTCATACAGAGAACACAGATGATCTGATAAATTAAAATCCCAGTTCGCAAAAAACCTTAAGTTTGTATTTATACAAACGCGAATGTGTTTATCTGGTTTCATTCATTTAGTAGTTATACCCGGAGTTTTACGGCACTTTTGAAACTCGGCAATTTTATAGATTGTGAAGAGCTCTTTTCGAATTTCGACTTTGCCAACTCGTATACCTGCCTTTTGGAAAAATGGCACCTAGAAGCAGTTTTTTGACAATATGTCGTTTACGATTGATTTCACGATAAACAGGTGTATACAAAATTAAACTAGAGACAATTAATTACGCATCTTCCTTTTTTGTAAGTATACTCCAAGATACGTTTTGATCATTGTATATCGGAATAATAAAATTATTTTACATCTAAACTATACTGATTATAGATCTGGGGTCACCGTAACGACCCCCACAACGAGGCAAGAGACGCGCGGGGGCGCTGCCTAACTACCTTTTCTCGTAGGGCTTCATCGTTTTTTGAACCTTTAGAACTTGGGATTGGAGTATACCAAATTAACAAAATTCTCGGGATATGATGTCAGTAGTGAACTAATTAAAAATATTTAGTTTCAATTGCATAGCACTTCTAGTTTAGATTTTATTGATATCTAAAAAAAACTACGTTGAAAAAGCGGCTTACTATGGCCTCTAATTCTTTCCAGGCTACTGCTATTTTTCGAACCAAACCAAATAACTGGACTATTATATTTAAACCTTAATTTTAATTGTCATTTTTATAACGACTGCATGTTGCATAGACATGCATAGGTTGATATTGGAAATATATTAAAACAGTGTAAATATGAAAATATAGTTCATGTTACTTATCAGATATTCAAATCATGTTTTACATACATTATTCCTAACCCCAGATGCGATCTATAAAACTATCTAGCCCATATCAGATCCAAATCCTCATTATAAGCATATTCGAATATTGCTTCCCCATTCCCTTGACAAAAAACATTATCACAATTATAAATTGACAAACTGTAATATGGTTGTACTGAGTATGAAATTCCGAGAAAAAATGAGTAAAATCCTTTGTCACAAAACATAAGAGATGACGTCTGGTCGTAAGATGATAGAACTATTACGCACTTCTATTCTTCTACCGTACAATACAAGCGCTCTTTGTGCGGGCAGGTACAAATATAATTATATTATAGAGTCTTTAGTAGCGCAAGTACATATTTATAATAGTATTTTAAAAACAAATTTATCTCAGAAGGGAATCAAATATACGGGAAAATTATTTAAAAGGTATTTTAGACATTAGTAATTTATTCGGCCGTTATTTGCAAAATTAATCAACCGTTAACACTGACATTATTCATTTACATACATGAAGTTTTCACTGCGTTAGTCGCATGTAAATTATTGTTTAATATTTATAATGCCTCAGAGCACATTTCGCGTTTAATTCAAATGTTGATGAAACCCATATGTCTCGATCACTCATATTTATTGATTTAGCCTGAAACGATGGCTGTATAAAGGTCACTTCATTTAAATTTCACTGGATTCTATAATGACCGGAGAGAGCCTTCGATATTTAATTTGATTAATGGGTTTGGCCGTTTGCTTTGAAATAAGCCTTTCATCAGTGACTACCCCTTCAAAGACAAAAGATTGTATAAAGTAGTTGTTAAAACATCTGCAATTTCTCACGCTGTCGATCCCTTGGTATTGCAACGGTAAAGTCATTCGGATGCCATAGATGGAAGAACATCTATATTATACATATAAAAGCGAAAGGTCACCCAACGTCTCGAAAACCGAGGGACATATAAAGCTGAAAGGGATGAAAGGAAAGGGTAGTAGTAAGTAGACAACCACTAGGAACACATTTTTCGATAAGGCCAGATTAAAAATCTCTAACGGCTCTCCTAATTTTACGCGCACGAATTCGCGAGAAACAGATAGACTAGTAAAAAGGATGTCTGATGTAGCTACGTTTTGCACTACCAGAAAGCTCATACATGAATTTCGCCTTTGAGAAATGACCGCTTATTTCCTAAATCGTGTCGGTTCGGGAACACGGGACCTGATATTTGGTTTCATAGAGCTATTGGGCAAAGAAAGTTAAAGCAAATCGTATGGTTGTAGTTACTTACTGTATTGTTTTATAACTAATTTGTGAACGGCAACCATAATATTTTGCTGATTGAGACATAATAAGAGTATAAGTGCAACCAACTATGTCAGAACAAACAAGCGAATAGATAGCGTTACTCAGAACTTAACAATAAGAGAATTTGATAAATCCGTGACTTTAAGAATTTCCCATGTCGTATTAAAAAAATAAAATACTACAATACTTATATGTCGTCTATTTACTAAACCTCTGTCAAATGCCTATTTTGACTTTTTATCCTTAAATGACTGTAAAACTTAACGGTTCAATTGGGCCAAATTAATTGAGAGCGTACACTCATTTAGCAGACAAATAGAAGAATCAACGTGAGTCAATATGTTCTTGATTAGAGTCGCTAAAGCCGGATTAAATCAATTAAAGTTGTTTGATCGCCACTCCTGTCTCCGCGTCTCATTAAAGCTGAACTGACTTGCTCTTTTATAGGTTACATTTTACAAAGGTTTTTATATGAAATGTTGGATTAGAAGATGGTGTTTTATGATAAAGGAATACTTGTAGATGATACGTTTATCTACTCAGTTAAGCTAGTTTTTAAAAATTCTGTCAAGAGTGGCTACGAATCTAGCTCAAAGGGGTTTTATCCCAGTACCTTACAAGGTGATGGGTTCATAATATATGAGTCCATATGTAAACCCAGTCCAAGTTCAGGTCTATATATAGTTGACCCACCGAGTATTTCAACTTATTGGTTACTAACTACCTACTACTATTAGCTCATTGTTACTAGATACTAGCCCGCGACTTCGTTTACGATGTATTCAATGATTTTGTCCAATTTAGATATAAATTTAATTTTTAATACGGAATCCTAATTCTCTTTTTCTCTTTATAAAAAACTTTCTCGCACTTCAATGACTATAAAAAAACAGGTCCTGACATTCTCAAATGTTTCTCTCTTCTCAAATCTTTGATAGGTAATTCTGTTATGAAAAATAAAAGGATTCGTCAGTGCGTATATCAAGTGTAAATTGTCTTTTCTTATTATACTTAAATACGGTATTAATAATTAAATACACAATAAATTGGCGACGAGGATGGGATAGGGATTAAAATATAATATATAATAAATAGGGATTCATTTATTATATATACACTAGCGGACCGGGCACACGTTGCCTTGTGCGAATTTTGGCTCGTCTGCTATTAGCCAGTTTATTATATATGAGATTACATATGTTATATGCTATTATTATATAAATAGTGTAATTAATATACTCAGCAATAAACTAGGCATTACACAGAACTAAGTAAAATTCCGTAGAAGACGGTAAACTTTGGCCAAATTTACTGGGTTACCGCAGTACGTGACCTATCAAGGAAAGCACTTAAGGATGTATGTAATCCCGTCTTTTAGACTTAAGTACGTATATCCGAATTTGGTGGGCCTTGAGAGGAAAGATGCAACACTATCTACACTTCATCAACTTTATCAGAGCAGCGTTGATGCCGTTTCAAATATTTTATTTTATATCGTACTAACGGACGCGACAGACAGTGTCATTCTCGAATTTGGCTCGTCTGCTATTAGCCAGTTAACCAATCTCCTTAACGTGTTTTCCATAAAACTCGAGATTCGCCGAATGTTACTTGAAATAATATTTTTACGTGGCATATCACTCAAAAAATCTAGTGCGAACATCATCTCTTTGAAGTAATTTGAAGTAGCGAGCAAATCTGCATTTATTGTATTTTTAAATAAACTATTAACTTTCCTTTTATTTCTTTTCTTCCCGGAAATAAGGGGAATAAACTAAATTAAACAGTATTCAAAATAGTTCAGCCGTTTCTGAGTTTTAGTGAGACTAACGAACAACGATTGATTTTTTAACCGACTTCAAAAAAAGGAGGAGGCTCAATTCGAGTTTATGTACTCATATTATGTTAACGTCGGGACCATGTGCATCGGTTTAGCAGGGAAACTTTTAACTCAAAGTAATAATAATAATAATAAATCTTTTATTCCTCTTACTAAGCCTAATTACAATTTTAAATTAAGCTGACATGGATGGTCCAGTAAGAAGAAATGGTTGCAACCTCAAATGCCGGCGTACTAAAAAATACGCCGGTGCTGGTTTTCAGGTGCAACCAATTTTTAATGGCTATACGGACATGACGAAGTGTGTCTAGATGAAGTAGGTGTCTGGTAAGTAATCTTAAGAAAATACTAATTATTTTTTACTTTTGAGTTCTTTGTTGTGTTTTGAAGGCGGTTTTCCTTATATAAATATACTTTATTTTAAAATTGATTTATATATTAGATGTACATGTTGTTCAGCGCTTTGTGATCGATTTTTTTTTAAAATAGAACGGTATGTGATCATACGAATCTGGGTAAGTTGCATTATTGCTTAGCACCATACATTTAAATTTTAAAGTGATTGGCGAAAATTCGACTAGAGTAGTCACATAAGATTAAATTCAGGAAAATAGCGGAAAAGTTCGTAATAGAATCGCAGGATTCCATCTATTCCAGAAAACACCAGACATAAAGCTCAATCTCGGAGTCGTGTCTTTGACATCAATGTTGTTGCATTTTTAGCAATAATGTAACGCTTTTTGGTAACAAACAATATTTTTGTGACCTTACTTTTAATTACTGTGCTAGTTTTAATCCGCAATTTTGTTCAACTTTGAGGGCTATGAAGTTTTTTTGTGCGCTTTACTTACGCTGGCTTTGCTTAATTATTTGTTAGTGAATGTCCCGTTGAAATCTGTCCAGCCCTTTAGGAGCTTATCCCGTCCTATATTATTTTTAATAAGGTTTAGCTAGTGCACAAAAATACATTATTCAAATTCTCGTCTTGTATCTTCTATACGGTATAGTTAAAATAGATATTAACCTTCTCCTTGATACACTCTCCGTAACGAACAGACAGACATACAAAAGATTTTTAATTAGTGGTTTTAGAATACGTATCGTAACTTAACGTATATTTCTAGACGACCCGCGCCCGCTTCGCACGTTTAAAATGGCGGCGCGTAACCCTTCGTCATTGGCGTTCTGTTTTCCGTCGAAGCAAGTTGTCTGCAGCGACTCTTCTAATCTCGAGACAACTGAGTTTTTCAGTTTTGTTCCTTTTATATATATTGAGTAATTCAATTCAATAATTGAATTATAAAAACTGAAAGTAACCAAAATTTTATTGTTTTTCCTTTTCTTGATCAGAATGATTTTAACGGTTTGTCCGTTCGGATCAAGAATTATTTTATAAATTTGTGAAATATAAAACATAAAGATAATATCTTCTTTCTTGGATACTCTAACTGTATCTATTTTTTAAAAATATCAGTTAAAATTCGTACTTTAACAGTTTTTACTAAAATTGTTTTGTCCCCCCCAAACTATTAAACATAGAGACTTGAAATTTTCCATGTTGATAGATCATGCTAAAAACTCACTAGGAAAATTATTCTGAACGAAATCGGTCAACAACTTTAGAAGTTATATAACAGGCACCAAATGCACAATGTGAGGACTCTAGTTTACAAAGGAGTGGCAAACAAAGTTTCTAGTGTCACTGCACTCCACTGATGAATTAGGCTCTATGTTGGATGGTACCTTTCTTCTTCTCGTGAGTGGAGCTTCAGACGCACTCCCCCCCTCTCTCTCTTATATGCCTCCTTCAGTTCACGTGACTACTCTTACTGAAGGAGGCAAGGCATTAGGTCAATAAGACTCACCGGTGAAACATTCCCGTCAACCTGTAACACGTCTCTACAATGAGCGTTAAATATATAGATCAACTTAAAACGACTATAATTAAAGGTATTTTTATCACTATCAACCAGCCGACAGTTAATCAATACCTTATTAATAGATAGTTTATAATCACATTTATTGTTTCTCACAGCAATAAAACGCATGCCCGTTCACGTTTCACGCGGCCGTCCATTGATTTTAATTGCTGTCATTTATATAATTGCTTCATTGGAAGCGACTTTCTCGTTGAAAGCCCGTCGATTCTAATGTGCCCAATAAAGATTATAACCTCCCGAGTATTGTGTGTGACGTTAAAATTAATTAACTGCAGTTCGATGCTTAATTAGCTGGAGTTTTATGTAAATGAGTAGGCGGGGCGATCTTTTTTATCTCCCGTACCTAAACAATCATTAGTAATATTGTCAATCAAGCTGGCTAGTTAAGTTATTCCAATCGTACTTTCTTAAATTTTATTGACAGATTAGATTTGATGACATCTTACTGGCTGAATATAATGTACTAGCGGCCCGCGCCGGCTTCGCGTCAGTTCCATATTTAAATAAAGCTAAGGATCTGTATGAATATGTAATCCTACATTATTGAAATTTCAATTATGTAATCATTCATTATTGAAATTTCAATTATGTAATCCTTCATTATTGAAATTTCAATTATGTAATCCTTCATTATTAAAATTTCGATAATGTAATTCTACATTATTGAAATTTTCATACAGATCCATAGCCTTTTTAAAAATATGCTTTGGCCTATCTTCATCAGAGATGATGTAAGATTCTAATGGTGAAATATTTATTTAAATCGCTACAGTAGTTTCAGAGTTTTGAAAACAAACCAAAATAATGCTATTAGTAATATAATATGAAGAACTATCATTTTTTCGATAATGTCTAAATTATGTAGTTAATAACCAGCTAAGAATCTTGATTGAATTCTCTAAGAGCTTCCGATAGTGTTAGATTAAGGACCGAATAAAAAAGTCAGTACTGATTGAGACTGCTGAGACGGTACTGTTGAGATCGTGAGATAATACCTCAGCCTAGAACCCTAACTAGTGGTTTTTTAGGGTTCTGAGGTACTACAAAGAATAGTTATAATTTCGCTTTGTCCGTCCGTCTGTCTGCTCGTAAGGTGGTCCCCGCTAGCATTTCCAAACTATTAGTCGTAGAGGCTTGAAATTTTCCATGTTGATAGAACATGCTAAAAACTCATTAGGAAAATTATTCTGAACGAAATCGTACAACAACTTTTGAAGTTATTTAACAAATACGTTTATAGCGTATCAGATACGGAACCCTTTATATAAGCGTGTCTTGACACGCTCTTGGCCATTTTATACCACATTAATAATGGATCACAATCTATATATATAAAAGCCAAAGTTCTTCTATAGCTAAATCTCGAAACGATTTCGTGATAGGTGACAAAAGATTTCGGTTTTTTTCCGATTTACAAAGATTAAATTTCGCAAGGAGGTTTTTAGTATAGACATAGAAGAGCGGATATTTTGATAGGGACAAATTCCTTAATCTTAGGTCCATCGCAAGTTTAATTTAACGCGGACGGAGTTGCGAAAGACAACTAGTTTAATATATTTTTAATTTTCATAAAAGTATTTTAACATACATAAAGTAGTTAAAACTTGAAGTTTTAGGCTCCTTAACCAAATAATCAAAATAAATAGTATTTGCCTATAAACACCACAGAGTAGATACGCACCAAATATTTATGAAACATATATTTATGACGTTTTAAACACTGATGCGACGATATGGCGTCATCGAGGGCAGGTATAGAGATAATAATGACCGGATTTTATTTCCATACGGTCATACAACATGTCAATTCAAATTCAATTTATTTATTTGCTAGAATGTTCGATTTATGATGATATATTTGAATAAAAACACAGTCATCTTAACTCATCCCACAGCCCCATTGTCTGCAATTTACGTTTCGCTTCGACACCGAAGCATCATCAGGAGATAGACTCTACAAAGGTTATTCGTAAAGTGATGAGTACAAACACAGCAAACAATTTATATCTCCAGCACCCCCACCACATTAACGCTACCTTCAAACATTCTAAGCAATGGCGAGCTTGAGACGTTAATTTGGTCATTTAATAAACCGATACCGACATTGTTATGTATAACTATTTCCAATAGTTTCTCATGCATAAGAGTCATATTTTTTTTTTCTGTCGAAAGTACTTAGGTAACAAACATAAAAATAAATAAAAATATGCAGTGAAATTGAGATCCTACTTCTTTTTGAAGTAGGTTAATAATTCAAGATAAGATTAGGTATTTATTTGCCATAGCAAATTACGTATTTTTTCTTATAAAAATTTCTTTTTACAGAGGATGTTTACAAAATGTCACAAAAATGTATATTGAATTAAGCCAGAAGCTTACAAACAAGTTACTTGTTGATACTTCTCTGTGGCCCAAAGTTTTCAGATAGCAGTGGTAGATTTTAAAATATTTGACGATTAAAACAAGCTTTTAAAAGTCAATTTGAATAAAGCATCTCGTTGCTAGTTCTGGAGCTATGTAGTTGCTATTTTCTTTTATACCGTTTTTCATTCATCGTGGATCATTGTGAAGTGAATTGATTTTCCTGGCAGTTAAATAGAGTGCAGAATTCCTGACACGTTTTATTATTTAGTCGGAGCTGGCTTTGGGTCTGATGCGGGGGAATCTCACAAAGCTGGCTGATATTAAACCACGCGCGGAGAGCGTCGCTGTGAAACTTGTTTTGTTTTCTATCGCCGCTTTCATCCAGCTTTGGAAAAAATGAACAAACTTCAACCCGAATTGTTTATATTCATCGCTGTTTTACCGATTTCCTGCGGGATCGAATAACATGAAAGTTGGGTATGGATTTAAGGTAAACTTTCACGTTTCCACAATACAATTTCAATTTTATAAAACGAAATAATTTACAGTTCCAGAACGCTTGCAGATGTTTTACAGAATTGTGAAAATAACTATGTAGTAGTTCTCATGTTGAAGGTCTCTAAGTGTAAGATTTAGGTGACACCGAAAGCACCATAGCTGGAACCTGATTCAATAGAGAAAGAATATTTTTACTAAGTTTAGTAGAAATAAACATTTTTGAAGGATAAACCTGCCTTAGGTTGTTTTGTATTGCCTTTGTTGTCACCAAAGTAAAACGACAATGAATTCGTTTGATCCTTGCTTACATTTCAATACCGGTTGGTTTTGTCTTTTCAGTGCGATGGTATTATTGGTGTTGTGCTTCTATTGTCACGATAAATTCTCGATAAAGGGTTTACATATCAAAGTGAGAAATGATTTGTGCCTTTTGTGTACGCTGTGAATAGATTAAGTGTTTTATTTATTAAAAATGAAAACAAAACTTGGTGTATTTTTTTTTCTGTGAAAAATATATATGTATATATATATATAAGATTTAATGTAAGTGAATCTTTAATTGATTGTTTATCTCTTCTTTACTTTAGAAAAATGTGTTTTTATGTTATTTTTTTCAGAGTTTTGATCTTTATTAGCATTCTTCATCTAAAGTACGTAAGCTCTTTTTGTTTCTAAACCTCAGAAATAGATATATTTATTACAAGATAGAATTGATGTCTGTTCCCAAGCAACATCGTGTAATTTAGATTCAAGATCGTAAAAGTGAAGCCACGTATCATCCATTATTATAAATCCAGGCAGAAAGCGAATCCTGGCACATGTCCAAAACCGCTAGAAAATATTTTCTTTTGTTTTTTTTCTAGTTTTTTGTTGATAATATTTCCTTTTCCAAGAGCTCATGTAAATTGTTGGGATTACATTTGAGAGATTTTAAGAGCATTGTAGCTTAACGAGATGTCTCGTTCGTAATGTGAAAGCTGCTGTGGGGGGGCTCTGGGACCTCGGTAACAGACCGTGTTAGCTTTTAATGTCAGTCTACAATCTAACAAAGATTGTGCCTTTAAAGGCAGGCATTAATGGTTACAAAAAAAAATCTCCTTCATTAAAGTAATTTGCGGTTTACGCAACTGCCCGCATAAATGACTATTTGCTGAAGTTATTTGAATATAAAAGCCAAAGATTACCAAAAAAATAGCGCGAAATGAAATTACTAAAGCCTCAAAATATAAAAGCGAAGAGGTATATAAAACCTTTTAGTGGAATGAGAACGGCAAGAGCGAGAGCTTGTATTTTTTTATAGGCGTGAGAGCGTGCTTTAAGGGAAAAGAGTGTTGTTTAGAACTTTTATTTCTCTAAATTATGTATAACAAGTGTAAAGAGGAAGTCGTAGCATAATCATCGATCACTCGGTTAAGCAGCTCTTACCGCGGTCGGATGACAGATTGGCGACTCATTCCAACACTGGTTTTGAAACATCTAACCTCCGTGTCTCAGGCACTTAAAACATGGGTCCCGTTTAATCTATTTGAGTGATATTAGTTGTGAGCTGTTGTCAATTACAACAAAGTTGGTTTTCCAATTTTTTTGATGACATATTGTTTTACGTTGTTTTCTAATAATACCCTTATAGTATTTACTTAACTTATTTTCCGAAACGAGACTTCTTTGCACATGAAAGAGTAAATTTTAGGGCTGTGTAGATTTTTGTCCATAACAAGGGTCAAATGGGCAGGCGGTACACCTGAGTGTCTACTAATCCGTTTCTTCACTTCGACAAGCAACTCCACCTGCGACAGTCCATTCCGTTTTGTACCTTGGTTGTACAGATCTATGTGGTTGGCGGTTCACGTAAGTATCTACTTAACAGCCTGCTTGATTGCTCGTTTTAACAAAAAAACGTGTAGAAAATGAATGCAATTTTGTACGGTCAGCGTTCTACCAAGAATGTTTCATTATGAACTCTTTTGTTGTGTTCTTATCTTAAGGTTGGTCTGAGCACTATCAACTTTTGAGCAAACTCTTAACGCTTGCTTCCAGAAACGAATATATCTTAAGTGCAAACATTTTACTTGCAAAACTTTCATTCCATATACAGTTTTATGAAAAATAATATTCTTCCGCAAACAATCTCAGCGTACAGGAAGATCTGAGCATGGCGGCAGGATGAATCTCGTGATATACTGCGCATAATTTTGCAGTTTCGAAAGTTGTCTTGGCTGGAGAGTATTAGTTTGAACAGATTAAGTTATGACTACTTCAAAAAGATTATTAAAAATGGAAAAATGTTTCGCTCAACGGTTTTCGTAAATGGAAAAATGTTTTGCTCTACGGTTTTCGTAAATGGAAAAATGTTTCACTCAACGGTTTTCGTCGATTCTCTTACGGTTGGACGTAACGGACTGCTTTTAAGGCATATTGGTAGTGAGAAAATATTAATCTAAAATTTAATCTAGTTTTTTAAAACTAATGTTACGCGGACAAAGTCGCGGGCACAGCTACTGATTTATAAGCGGTGAAAGGAAGTTTTATTCAGTTTATTGTATATCTCTGGAAATATCCTCGCTGATATTTTGCGAAGCCAAACTCCCACCTATCTGAAATTCATAGCCTATACCATTCCCAAAACAAATAAGGAAAGTTATATTGACACTTGGATACGATTGGAAAAGAATTCCAGAAAGTTCTAAATTACTCGTATATTTGAAAATTGTTCTATAACGGGTCCAATGGGATTTGACGCTAATCCCATTATTACCATAACAATTTTTTTTTCAATTAGAAGGTAATCATACAGAACATGTCATTCTTAAATTTAATTACAATAAAACTAACGCGTTGTCCAGTAAAGTTTACAAGTGGTTTTTCTTAATAATTTAATATATAAATATTGCATATTATAAAAAAATATCAGCATTCGCATACCTTCCTCTATATGAACTATAATTGTCCCAAATTTCATATTCCACCGTCCGCGCAATTCTCGTATATATAAATTATTATTTTGTTGAAAGAATTCGGCATCGCGCTAAAAACGACGCAATACAAGTTCTTAACATATTTACGACTTCACCGTCGCTCTTCAAAGATGTTCAAAAATATTTAAGGCAATACCAAGATTCATTTTTCGAGCCATTTCCGTTGCTGAAACAACGGAGTCGGCTTGTTTATTTTAAATGTTAGGTGATACACACCGATGGTATGTTAACTGAGCTTAAGATGTATTAAAATTATTAATTATTTTATTAAATTGTATAGTGTATAGATATATGAGGGTAGTTGTTGATAAGAGTATAAATACAGTGACACACGGGTTAGCGGGCAGTTGTGTTACGACCGTTGACTTGGTAACAACTACTAATATAAATAAAAAAGAAATATTTGCAAGCGTATACACATTATCTCTTTCTTTCTATCTCACACACGCAGATATAACATATAAATTATGAATTACAATTTAAGCTACTTATAACTAGTAACAATTAAACTGAAATAAATAAATAGGTACGTAACTTAAGCGATAAAAACTAATGAAAACTTCAATTCATTTTAAAAAACATATTTTTACTTAAGATTGAAAATGTTTCATATTCTACTTTATTTGTTAATTTGACATATACTGCTAAACAGTTTTAGTTGCGGTTGAGTACAAATATCGACTCACGTAAGTTTTTAGTACCTACCGTCCACGTCAGACAATCGATTAGTTTGGATCATGTTTCTAAATTAATTAGTTGACTAATTTTGTATGAGAAAGACCAGCCTACCGTAATACAGTTTTCACTAGTACGGAGGCTGGTGGTTCTCTTGTCCTTTTGTTATTTTGTAACAAATAAATATAACTGTACTAAACACTTTTAATATTACTGTATTTTAAATATTACTGTATGTTGCTATAGTTACTAATTGCCTATTTCTTGTTATCCTAATATATTTATATAACAAAGTACATTGTGATCATTTTGAGTTTGACGCATGCATACACTAATTTGGCGAGTAATAGTTATATGAATTATTCCATTGAATGAATAATTTAATAATATTTACGTAGTATCAGGGGATACTACGTATTTACATAAAAACAAAACATTTAAAAATGTAAAAAATTGATTTCTCTTGGAAGCGAGAGATTCGAATTCGATAATCGAGAGAGCGAATTCTCAAGCCACCGAAGGTTAGGGTTACAGATTAAGGAATCTTCTCTCGATGTGTGTCGTCTCAATTATAATATTCTTCTAATAACTTTCAATCGATATTTTTTAAACTTAAATGGGCATTTTGAATACGCTTTGGCTCATCTTAATTGGAATTATTTTGTCTTGTAAAAGGACGATTTTATTTGTGGGAAATTTACAATAGCAAGTCTATGAAAATATTCATTAAAAAAACATCAAAACGTGGAGTAAATTCATAAATAATATAATAAAACATATACCAATACTTGGACTAAAACGACTATGCGAGAAGAACTCGTTTAAAAGGTAGTCTTATCAAATAATTTATTATGTAATTAAGAAAACATTAAATTTATCTTTTTTTTTCGTCAAAAGATACGTACAATTCACACACAGACACTTCATATTTAATTTTATATTTTAGTTATATTAAACTTGCTCATTGACATAATTTATTTATAATAATAATAATAAAATATAGTAGTTAAACTTTTCAATATGGAAACATGAGAAAACAGTAATATATCGACTATAACAATATTATAAATGGTAGAAAGGTTAATTTAAGAACATAATGTGATGATTAGATAACAACATCAAAATCTACAACAAAACCTTATGTAAATGACAAAGGGAAAGAATAGGAACTGCAGTGGGTTCCTCGGGAGGTGCGCCGGCTGCTCCCGCTATGTCTAAGTGTGTGTACTTAATATTTTTATCTTCTAGTCTGCCAACTTTTATCAGAAATCCTGCTGCTAGTTGATGATTACGATATTTAGCATCTGTGTCATACTGGACAAGATCATCCCCTTTACATTTTCCTTCGTTCACTGCCAAATCTTCAGCTCTGACCGTAGATACTTCAAATCCTTCACCGATTCTAGAACCACTGAATTGTAACTTAGTAGAATGATTGGTAGCTTTTGCACTATGATTGTCCATAGTCGCTGTGTAGTTTCCATAACACGCTCTTGCATGTCCCGTTAAGGTAGCAATTGTATAAATATGTGGATTGAGTTCCCTTACACATATTTCGGACATTTTGAAAACCGAATCAGCCATCGCCAAACGGCCTTCCGCATCTGTATTCGTAACTCTCACAGATTTCCCGCTTCTAGAAAACAATAATTCATCAGCTACGTACGATTCCTCTCCAACAGAATTTCTAGTTAAGCATAGAACACCAATAACTTTGAGATGTGGAGGTTTTAAGATAGCACAAGCCTTTAAAAAACCAGCAACTGCAGCAGCACCGCTCTTATCTCGCGACATACCAGCCATCTTTCCTGATATTTTAATATCGGCTCCACCTGTGTCATAAGTAACTCCTTTCCCGACTAACATAAGGGTTTCAGTTACTCTAGCAGGATCTGATGATTTGTACTCTAATTCTACCACTCTTGCTCTATGTCTTTCTATACAATTTGAAGCTCGCGATACAGCTGCCAAAAGAGGATAATTATTTTTTATCTCTTCTTCATCACTGATAACATTAACAGTGATATTGGAATTTTCAGCAAAAGACTTTTGCACGTATTCTACAATTTTAGCAGGAGCCATCCTTTCTGGGTCGCCACCAGCTATGTCCCTCGCTAATATTCTGGATCTTTCCAAAGCTATAGCGTTTCTTACAACCTTCTCAAACCCTTCCGTTTGTTTTTCTTCGGCGTGCAATCCAATTCTAATGATATTACTTGTACCTTGTCGCTCCCTTATTTGTAATTGGACGTAAAAAGCTTCTAAAGCTCCAAGAATGCACACCAATTGTCCATCAGGAAAATCGACAACATTTTCAACAACCAGAAGCGGTTTCTTCATTCCAGCATCAAGAGCTCTTTTCATACCTTTTTTAGCAGCTTCTTTAATCACAGTTACGTCGTGGTACGGTGAAATTTTTCCAGTCGGTGAGAGAACCAGTCTAGCACCAGATACATAATCACAGCTCCACACCGTTGGGACTTTGTGCACGTGTTTGTCTAACACAGAAATTTTATTGATAAGGCTAGAAATGTGCCTCGGCAAGCGAATGTTCATCTCTTGAGGATATAAAATCACAACAACTCCATCATAATCAGGGGATTGTAAATTTGTCTCGATGAATATGTTCTCGTAGAGTTTGAAATCTTGAGACATGTTTGCGGCGTCGCTTCTAACAGTTAACTGATACTAGAGCGAAATCAAACAATATAAATAGGACCGTTTTATTTGTCAGTGTAATTATTAATTTTATCGTTTATCGCCTATTTGCGGTCCTATCTGATAATTATATTGATACGGCACGATCCGTTAGGATCAGTTATTAAACCTGCCCGATTACTTAATACATAAAATATATCAATTATATTATCATAAAATACTGTATGTTTAGTTGCGAAGCGCAAGTGATGAATTAAAAAAAAATTATGTTTTGTCACCCATTTCTTGCTAATTATCCACTTAACAATGATCATTATGGTATTCAATGTAATTAATGGGATTTCTTCCAATACAATTAAGTTTTAGAAAATATCTTTCGTTCTATAAGTAAGTATGTAGTAAGGAAAATTAATTATATAAGTCCCTACAAATAAAACATATTGACACCACTAAGCTGTTGCGTTAAAAAATTGACTATATTATATATTTTAATTAAACATTACCTTCATATTTATCATTAAAGTGTTATCTTAAAAAACTACCTATTTACATTCTCACTCGCCTATATTCTTTTATTTTTCCACTGTAACACGTGTTTTAACACGAGCGATGCATCTCTTAATTGATTTACTTTTAACTCCTTAAAAACAATAATTTATTAAAGTATTACTTAATATTGGAATTCAGAAAGACTGCTAAGAATCAAAAACATTTTTAAAGTAATTTGATCCTGGCTGGGTTTAGTCCTACTTATATCCGAATGTTTACCTACTTACGTTATTTACCTATACAACCTACTAAAAGACCTTGGCTTGTCAAGAACTATCATAAGTTCATTACTAGAAAGGACATCTAAAGCCGATGTATCGAGAGCATGTGCTTGTAGTAATATCGATTAAAAAATTGTTACTAATAAATTAAAATTATCTAAATTTTTAACTTCGATGATGTCATATCACCACTAGTAAGATATAGACACAAAAATTTAAACGAGCTAAATATTGTTTTAAAGTTTTTGGATCGTTTTATGTATCCTTTTTATATTGTTTAATTTAATGGAATAATGAAAAATAATGAGATACCTAATGACTAGTGGGAAGGTAAAGGTAAACGAAGGAAGTAACGCATTCCGAGGCCTAGATAATTTGACTGAATGCATGTACTAGGAAAACGAAATTACTTTCGATAAATCCGCAAATAAAAACGCAATGCAACGAAATTTTCGTAAAATGCTACCGACAGTTTTCGCTTCACGTATTGATATTAGCCCAGTCATCTAACCATTTCACCAAAGAATCGTACGCAACCAGTGGAATTTTTGTATAGACCTATAATTTAACTTAAATATTGTTGGGGAACCCTAATTACATTGCCTACTGCCTTACAACCTTGTAATATTAGCTAGTGCCGGTGAAAGTCCTGTCCAAATGGCATTCCCCATTTTGAGATACCACGAATGAAAAAAAAACAGAAAGAAAAGCGGACCCACAGATAGACACAAATATTTCAACTTGTGTTTTTGTTATAGGTATCGTATGGCTGTGCAATAAAAAAAAATATTTCGACGTTACGTATAGATATTAATTTTCTCTACATGACAACAACTTTTTAGACTTTTTTAAATCTTACATCTCAGAAACGGTACCTCTTAGGAAAAAATATTTTTAAATTATTTATAGATAATAATGTGACCTACAATTCATACCTGAACGATTTTATGGATAAGACTTACCGTTTAGCGGAAAATCACGAAAAACTGATTTTTGTGCTCTTTGACCTTAAATATATAAGCCCTCAACAACTGTGTCTTTTGAGACAACATTTGTCATCGTCTATACAAAAATTCAGCTGGTTACGTTCCATTCTGCGGTTTACCCCTTTTATGGACTTAGATGACTGGGTTATATATAGATAGATGGATTTAAATTAGCTACAAACGAGCTAACTGATGCAGTAAGTTATTCATTCTTTGAAAAGTCCAATCGTGGAGTGGTGGAGGCTAGAGACAATTACGTGTAATGTGGTGTGTGGGCGCAGGTCCGGTGTTGCGCTTGTTGAAATCGATTGTAGACGTGGTGTTGGGGCGTATGTATACATAAGTGGATGTTTGAACTCCATGTGTACAAGTGTTGGCATCGGGCGTGCGGCTTGAAATAGAAAGAAAAAACAACGTTTTTTAGTCGAATACTGTGTTATATCTGTGCGGAAAAAAACAATATGAATATGAATAAATCTATACTTAATATATAAAGCTGAAGAGTTTCTTTGTTTATTTGTACGCTAATCTCACTACTGGTCCGATTTGAAAATTTCTTTCCGTGTTCGATAGTTCATTTGTCGAGGCTATATATCGTCACGCTAAAATTTTTCACCTAATTTTACGTCGTCGCGGATAACAACTAGTAAGAAATAAAGACCAGTAAAATCTAAATATTAAAAAAATCCATCGTTGTTCGTTAGTCTCGCTAAAACTCTAAAACCGCTGTTGGAATTTTGTTTGTTTTGTTTTATTCTATAATAAATAAAATATATAGGACTATATGACACACGGACGTCTGTTTCTAAGATAGACAACTTAATGCCTGTGTTATAGGTAACAGACGCCTTTATACACAAATATATATATTTTTTGGAAATACCTAAATACATACAAACATAGATTATACACCTAGACTCCAGGTGGGAATCGAAGCCACGGCCTCCGGAACGGAAGGCAGGGCCATTGCCCACTGCGCCAACGGGCCAGTCAAGAAAAGTAACAAAGATTGTTAAAAAATACAAGAAAAATGCAAATTTTGTCGCTACTTTAGAATTGTTCAAATCAAGCCAAACCACCATTCACCAGAAATAATCAGCGAGCGACATTATTTCATCGTTCATTTTGTCCGCCCAATTAATAAAGATTTAACGAAGGCGTTGAGCAAATTGTTCTAATAAAGTAATGCTCAAGTTGCCTAAACGAGCGCCGACACTTATAAAATTTCACTTCATCTTAGTTGTTGAGGTTTATTAGGATGGAGACACTGGATCCTTTGGCTCGAGACGCTAATGAGCTGCTGCCCGAAGTATATGAGCCTATGTAGGGTACTTAGTGACCAAGTGGAAGCAAACTAGTCGGATTTGTGATAGGGTTGTCGCTAATGTTTTGTAAAACTGAATTAAATATATATTAAATATATATAGCTATTATTTTATTTTTATAAATTCAACTCTCACGCCCGGATACATAATAAATATATATAAACAGGCAAATATAGTATTAATAAACTTACTTAAGTACATAAAATAAATAAACTTAAATATACTTATTTTATTTATTATTATTCTTTTTCTTAAAAGAATATTAGGAATACTTTTTAGGTATGTCTAATATTCCCCTTTCCCCTCCTCTAAGCTTAAATGAAAAGCCTGTATTAATTTAAGCATTACTTCACTCTTCATCTTTTACCGCATGTATCATGAGGAGTGTTCGGAGGAATTGTTCGGACTTATATCGCCAGCTGAATTTCACCATAGGACATCCCGTCAAAATTTGAAATTCTACCCTCATCACCTCGATGCCCTCCTTAATAAATGGGCTATCTAACACTGAAATATTTTTTTTAAATCTGACCAGTAGTTCCTGAGATTAACGCGTACAGACAAACAAACAAACCCTTCAGCTGTATACATTAGCGTAGATTACATTAAAATTATTAAATTAAAAAGATCTTACTAATTTAAACGTTTCAATTACCTATCACAATTTTCTTATATGTAATTATAACCTGTGACAAGTATATATCTATGAAATAACTAATACCATAGACATAGTAATGCTAGACTGCGCAGTTCATATATACTATTTATTGAAATTTGGTGCTAAGAAAACTTTTTAGAAAGAGACAGCCTCTGACCTGAGGTAGAGCTATCTCTGTTTCACTGTGCGGTGACTGGTGAAACAGCTATACTAAAATTGTATATTTTTAACCCCTCTGCCGTCCTTGTTACAGGTTGTCACTTTTTCGCCCTGGGTGTGACATCACATAAACAAGAAAATTACAGTTTCTTTTAATTACATTATGTAGTACGTTAATAAGACGAAAAAAAATTCGGTATGTGATGTCAAAAAACCTTTTGACACCTACCTATTGTCACACAATATCACATTTTGGTGATACCCTAGTTCTCTATAACGTATGAAGTAATTTTAGGATGGCCCCTAATTTGAGAACATAACTTCATGCCCAGTCTAGTATTGCTAGGTCTATGGTTAATACAGTATGCTTTAATTAGTCTACAATTTTTCTACATTTCCGAATTTCGGTCCATGGCCTTGTTGTCGTATCCCCGTGTGGTGGTGACGGAGGCGCCATCTGTATCGAAACTGGCGTCGTTGTCCACCTCAACAACCCATGGTTGTTTCTCCGCTGAGCAGAACACCCCATATATTATCGCGCCGATGAGATAGATGGCGCTGGATATAAAGAACACGATCCGCCATTGCTCGGCCGTCTGAAAATTGTAAAACAATAAGAAATTATTACAAGGTTTTTAAAAGTATCCTGTTTCCTGTTTTCTTATTACCCATCAATCTTCTGTATCTCAACTATGGAGAAGACAGTAAGAAGTAACATCTCTTATGGGAGAAAAGTTGAAAAGTCTCCAACATTATAGTTTATATAGTAGTTCAAAAACCGCCCAGAATGACGCTAGTGTAGACAAATGGTATGGTATGAATGTAGCAATGCTAGATTAATTGACGTCGTATCGTATGACCTTATAGAACGATGCGGTATGGTATGAAGGAGAAGAAGAAGAAGAGATATGAAGCTAGCAATGAATTGACCAATAATTAACCTATAAATTAACTATCATGCTAACGTGGCACCTCCATATTTATGTAATTCGACGGACATAATTAATATCTAGAGACGTTATTCCTTTATGTAGTCTCCATGGTCTGAACATAGAAGATTAACGGATAAGAATAAAATAAAGAAAAAGCGGTATTCGCATATAAACAGATAATATAAAATTTTATATGTGAACACAAAAATTTGTAAATCCATGTATTAATTAGTGAAGCGAAAACTTTCGGTACCATTTTACAAAAATTGCGCTAACGGAGGAGCATGAAATTTGGCACAATTATAGTTTATATAGAGGATTATGTGCGAAATGCTAATACTTTAATACAATATGCATTATGCATACATTAAATTATAAAAATAAAACCTCACGCACACAAATACCAAACGATTTACACACACATGTGTACATTTTGCTATAATATTGTTTCAAAGGACATTTTTAATACACATAAATGTTACTCCTTTATGTAGTCTCCATGCTAGTAGCGATTAATTTTAAAAGTTCTCGATAGCATCTATATATTAATTATCTTATATATTAGATCTTAGATTTAAACAAAACATTCCGTGTGTAGCTTTATTTGCTTAATGTCAACTGTGATTATAAATAAATGTATTTCAAATTGGTAAATTTGACATTTCCCGTGCATTGTCCCTGAATTTATCCTGCGTGGCCCATATAAATGATCTATTTTATATAAGAAAATATCTTCAAAACATACCAATTTTTAATATATAGAGGATTATTTAATTTCTAGTCTATGTAGAGGCATCCTTTTGAGAAATAGGCATAACGATAAAGTTTGAAAAATATTTTTACAGTGTTCTCAAGTATGTACTATAGCAAAAAAAAATTAATATTTCTGCAGAAACTAACGTTTTTGTAGCAAAAAAAACATACATTTAAAGATTAATATTAACTCCATAACACTCGACGTTGTCGTGACGTCACGTTATGTTAACACTGCCTTCCACTAAGCGTCACCTCGACGTTTTCGCCGCGACCGTAAGGATCGCAGTCGTCAAATGTCGAATATCGGAATGAGCAATTTAAAAAGTTGCGATCGCTTATTGGAACGCACTTTTAATATACAGTGACGTCATACGCTCTGCTGGGTGTTTTAGCTATCAAGGCGGATCGTTGCATTTTGTAGTTTCCTTTTTTTTTGTTAATCCCTATTAATCTCTCTCGCAATATAAAAAAAAAAATACGTTTGTTAAGCTTTATGTATCCTATTTTATCCGATAAATACGTAATTTTTTAATGATTTCTGATTGCCGTCGCCGTGTCTATGGAGAAAACCCCACGATAACTTCTGCTTCACTACTAATTGATACATTTCTGTACAGTAGATTAAAGGAGTATGTTACTCCTTGATAACATCAGCTATCTGTCTGTAAAGTTCCCGTCGAAATTTGTACATTTTTGTCCTTGAAGACTACAAAGTACTACAAAACTTTGCGCAGCTACACAAAGTCCCCGGCCACACCACGTGATCATTGAAATGATCATTCAAAAGAAGCTTTGTCTGGCTCCGGCATTAGATAAATATCCTTTTAATTAATCTCATTACAAACTGTAAACATGTTTACATAAATTGGACGTATAATATTTAAATTATATATTGTAATCAACGACTAAAGGAAAACAGCTTTCTTTTTTAAATCACCGACACAGCTTTGCATTATGCCTTCTAATCTATATAGTTACATACTCGTATATAAAAGCGAAAGGACACCTAACACGTAATTTCGAAAATCGCAGGACGTGCAAAATTCCAATTAGGCAGGGAGTTACTTTACAGCTGGTAGACATCCGCTAAGAACTGGTTTCTCGTTAGGACTAGATTAAAGAGGTCTAAGGGATGTTTAATTTAAGCCGGACGAAGGCGCGGGAAACAGCTAGTATTACATAACATGAAAAGTACATAAAGAGAGATGATATTATGGTGTTAAGGTGTAAAGAGCACCTATTTCGGTTCTGCCGCTATTATGTAAACACATGGTAAAGGGCATTGTCCGAACGAAGCAGGTGTTACACGGATTGTATACTTTTAGAACATCTGCTACATAACTTTTTATCATGAACCAGTTTTATCCAGATGCAACTTGATTCACAGTTTATTATCTACTAGCTGTTTACCGCGACTCCATCCACATAAAATTGCAACTTTTTAAGAACAAGAACATTTATTCAAAAACATTTTCAAACGAATTTATTAAAAGCTTTGGAACCAACGCAGTGGTCAAGAGCATGGATTAAATCCACGACCTCCTGATGGCATGTCTCCGCGGTATACGACTTAGATTTAACTCTATTGTCGCACAGCTGCAAAATTGTCGCCATTTTCTTAACTTCGCTGTTAGCTGCAATCGATAAAATTTTTAATCATTATCAAAGATTTCCGTAGCCAGACATAGCTTCATTTGAATGATCATTTGAATGATCATTTAGTATGGCCGGGGACTTTATGTTTTCGCGTAAAGTTTTGTAGAACTTTGTAGTCTTCAAGTACAAAAATATACAAACATTTTGAGCTACGTCTGGCTCCGGCATTAGAACCCAGGCCGCCCAAAGACAATAATTATTTGTAATTGTCTTTTATTATTTTCGCTCAGACTGCCAGACACTTTGATAATCGCCTTAATTTTTCCTCTAACTGTTTTTGTTGTCATAAATTAAACTACGCAAAAAAACCGTCTGTTACGTAATCGTTAAAGTTCAAACATCAAATAAAAACTTGTTTAAGATTAATTGATGTTTAAATCTAAAAATCCCTTCCACTAATTAATTGCAACGCTTGCTTGTGTGTGTGTGTGTCTGTGTGTGCAGCGTTTTTATTGTAAACTCAAACTGCGCAAAGCAAATACATGATATTGAAGAATTTGCGTATTTTGCGTCTACACGCTATTTGGCATGTAAAGTCGAATACTATGCAATTTTAGACTGTATGCAATCTACTTTGTTTTGTCATTTGTAAAACTATGCATGATTCTGTTTCGCAATTGTATGGCGACTGAGGCGGTCTTATATAAATCTTACTTTATTATAAAGTAGTAAACAATCCATACTATTGTCAATTCATTGTACAATAATACAACAATTTTTCTATTAATAACTCTAGGACCGGATTCAAGAATTTCTATTTGGCATGTAGATTTCTCAGAAATCGCGAGAGATTTCTTTATATAGACTATTAATATTTATAAATCGAATCATGTGATGACATAAACTTTTTTTTTTATTAGCCTATACTGTCCCACTGTTGGGCAAAGGCCTCCATCTTCTCCAACCACACCTTCCTTTCCTGACCCATCTGAATCCATTTATTTCCCGCAAAGGCGTCCAAGTCGTCTCGCCACCTCTTCCTCGACATACCTGGTCGTCGGCAGCCACTGGTGGAAGCCCATACTATTGCGACGGTATAAATACATACATATGGATAATATACCCCGGGAGCGGAAGGCACAGTCACTGCCAACTGCGCCAACGGACCAATCAAAATTTGCCAGTAAAATTTGTTTATATCGTTAGAATGGTTGGCGACATTGGCTCTTATCACCAGCTATATCGATTACATCCCAATGTTTAAAAAAAATGAGTGTAAGTTTGTTTGTCTGTTACGCTTTCACGTCTCAACTTATCTATAAATACATATAAAATTAAAAGGCCACATAACACAAAATCGCGAAAACCGCAGGACGTCGTGACGTGAAATTTGTTACGTAGTTAAGAGTTAGTAGGAATCCGCTAAAAACGCCAGATTTAAGGATGTCTAAGGGCTCTCGCAAGTTTAATTTTACACAGACGAAGTCGCGGGACACGGCTAGTACACTATAAATTTTAAACTATTACAGAAATTTCACTATTTCATTCCTTAAAACATCATCTATCTGCCTGTGAAGTGCATCTTTAATGCATAAATTATTAAAGTAAAACCTCACGCACACCAATGCCAAACGATTTACACACACACATGTATAAATTTTATAATAAGACTGTGTCAAAGTGAGGTCTAGACGACCGAGCGTATGTACATATATTAATTGTCAAATATAACAACGTCATTTTGTTCTAAGAATTAAAATTTTGTATATGGCTTTGGTCCAACCCAGAGAGACACGGAGGAGGTCGGATATCAAATATAAACCAGTGCTAGAATGGGTCACCCATCTATCACCCGATCGCAGCCAGAGCTACTTAACTTAGCGATCGACAATGTGTCTGCTAGATTTTTATATGTTCATGCTCTAGGTGAATGTCTATGTTTTCGCTTAGTATTTAATAGTCATCACATAAACTATTGTATGTATACCGTATAAACAAATAATATAAATAAAACCACAATTTGTTTTCGCTATGAGAGTGTGTTTGTTATTCCAGTATTCATTAAAACCAATATTTATGAGGCATCAATTAGCGGTCAAACAGTTGCGAATATTATTTTAATTGAATTTTAATATACTTCTACAATTGTATTACAGAATCAATGTTTTAGGTGGTGTTAATGTCTTGAAAAGAATGCGACATTAGGCTTTGGAGATTTGATTTACCCGTTGGCGCAGTTGACAGTGACCATGCCTTACGCTCCGGGTATTGTGGGCTCGAGTCCCACGATCTTCTTCTTATTCGTTCACTCTGGGCTAAGAGGTCGTGGTGATGGAACACTATGAAGATGCACCGCATTTTTGAGAGGAACTTCCATCTGCTCCTATTGGTAGCTTGGCGGGAACATCTTGTAACTGGTTCTTTAAGCATGATCTTTATAAGATCTGTCCATCTAGTTGGAGATCGTCCACGTGGACGCTTGCCTTCTATATTGCCTTGGACTACTAGCCGCTCTATTGAGTCTTCTTTTCAAGTGATGTGACCGATGAATTCGTAATTGTACAGTCGACGAAAGCCTTTGTGTTATACACACCACACATTTTAGGGCAGGGCCTCAATTTGTCCTCGGTCCTGTAGTCGTAAGGTCCACGTTACGGATCCATATATAGAGCGATTGGAAAGACAAGGCATTGCATTAATCGGACTTTAGTATTTTTCGTGATCCGTTTATCTTTCCAAATCTTTGTTAGTCTGTCTACTGCTGAATTCGTAAAGAAGCTTTACCGCGTAATTACATCCTCGCAACTACCAGTGTGGGTAATAGTGGAACCGAGGGCGTTTTATCTACATGCCTGTATTTATATATTTCTACAAAAAATATTGTGTCTAACAGGCGTCTCTTACCTATAACACATGCATTAAGTTGTTTAGTAGACGTCCGTGTCACACAGTCCTATATATTTATTTATTATTAAATAATGTCAAAATGTTAAATACATACAGAGGTTTCAATTCTGTTTATATGCAATAGCTAATAAATGTTAACATTACCTTCCTATAAATGATGAGTTTGTTTGTAAATTATGGTAAAGCGATACACAAGTTTAGATTTTATTAGAGCTCTTCTCCATATTGTATGTGAACTCTGGCTGCTCGAGCAAACTTTGTAATATATTCATCGCACGCTCAAAGCGCCATCTTATGAACATTTAATATCAACTAAAACCTTCCACGAAACTACCTGAACTCTACTGAACTGTACGAAAGGCTAAAGTCAGTGTTCAGTTCCTTTCAAAAATCTTACTCATGTAAATAAGTTATCGATATAAAATGTGAAAAAATAAATTGGTACAATTTATTTTTTGCTTCTTAGTTACTCACCTTTTTGTTTTTCAAGGCGGTTTTCTTTTTTTTTTTAAATAATTTATGATATTTTCTATTTGTCTTATATATATATTTATATATGCAAATATAAGTATAATACCAATAAACATTTCTCTTTTCGTTTATTAAACAGTTACCGTATTTCAAATGTATTAGACATGAAACATTAAGATCAATGCACATTTCTGGGGTCGGACGCATCTCAGACGCACAATCGAATTATCTGGGCCATTATTTTATTAAGAGCCCCCCACGCTGGACCGTCGTCGGGATGCTGCATCCGGCTGACCAGATTCAATTACTCCGGAATTGATTACCATCTGTCTAAGCCGTGCTTTCCATCTTCGCATAATATTACGGATTAATTTCAAGGATAACATACGATAGTAAGACATATGAATGAAATCTATAATATGTATAACAAATTATTTTTAAATAAAAAGAAAACTGCCTTTAAAAAATGCCAAGGAACTAAAAAAACAAAAAATAATAAGTAATTTCATACAATTTAGAAGACACCTACTGATGTTTTGATGTCGGTACCAAGCCAAATAGGTTCCCCGCTAAACCGATGTAGAAAATACCAATTCCTATCTGTTTTCAATAGGACAATATAATATAATAATAAAACATGGGCACTCGTTAAGATCGATTTGACGTTTAATTTTGACATTGTCCTATATATTAACGTATTGTTTACTTTTTTTTTAATTTAGGATAATTATATAAAAGGAGAAAATTGCTTTTCAAAACTCCTTAAGATTACAAAGAATATTATATTTTTTTTTGGTGTAGGTAGACGTTTCCGTGCGGTGAAAGTTTGTGTGTGAGCTTATATTAGTGAAATCTGTTAGTGAAATAATGAAGTCTGAAATCCACGTACAACTTTATACATTTTAACCGAACTGTAAGCACAAGTGACAATAACATTTGTCTTACGTCATGTTTATCATGCCGGAGCCAGAAAAAGCTTCATTTGAATGATTATTTCAATGTTCATCTAGTGTAGCCGAGGACTTTTTTTTTATGTTACAAGGTCGCATGATTCAGTCTACGATAACCCGACTATTTTAAGATGGTCTTTTTTAACCACAATATATTTTTGGTTAAAAG
>JANCMC010041236.1:0-34346 GCA_024363005.1 Charaxes varanes
ACCCGGACGCGCCGGCCCAATTCGGCTACAAGCGTGGCGCTACCTCTAATTAAAGGTCAGGTAGTGTCTATATTTTTTGTATTATCATAAATTGATAGGCACCGATAGAATTCTGATGTTAATTAAAATCACTAATATATATGTTTAAACTCAGTATGGTTTACTATAGAATATTTGCATATAAATCTTACATTTGTCATAATATGCACGCTCATATTTATGTGAACTAGAGGTCGCCGGTTGGTCGAAATTCGCCCACAAATCATTATATTTGCGTTCTATATGCTTATTTAAAGATAAATATACAAAATTTTAATTCTTTTAAAAACAACGTTTGTTATATTTTAACGACGACGATTGATACAACACGATCCTATAGTAAAGTTTATACATGTGTGCTAATCTTTTAGCATAGGTGTGCGTGAGGTTTCGTTTAATATCTTAATAATGCATGTTATATAAAAATGTTAGCATTCGCACGCCATCCTCCATATAAACTATAGTTGTGCCATTTTCATCGTCCGTCCGCGCAATTTTCTTAAAACGATATAGATAAACTTAGCTATATTTAAACACCGGGTTGCTAGACACTTTTTAATTGATTGGTTAATATCTTTCAAAATCCTCCAGTGTGAAATGCTACTTACACCGGGTTCGCCCCACAATAAAAAAGGGGCAATTTCATAACACAATCAGAGAAAAAGCCTTGAATTTTCATACGACAACATTGCATGTAAACGTAAAACAGAATTGAGATATAAATATCGCTCCGCGCAACCGTTATTCATCATTCGCGTTTTATCGCAATACGATTCCTTTGGGGCAAAAACATTTGTTTTGATATCGTCATTTTGCAAAACTTATTGTGTTTCTGACGCGTTGTGTTTCCTGTGTGTTTCGTGTCACTCTGATCGTAATTTAGGTCGGCTTTCAGAATACACGAAATTTTCAATTTGACTTTTCTTTTTACGCATGTGTGTGACTGATTCTTGTGGGGACAAATATTTGTTTCGATATCGTCAGTTTGCAAAACTTATTGTGTTTCTGACTCGTTGTGTTTCCTGTGTGTTCATGTCACTCTGATCATAATTTTGGTCGGCTTTCAGAATACACGAAATTTTCAATTTGACTTTTCTTTCTACGCGTGTGTGTGACTGATTCTTGTGGGGACAAATATTTGTTTCGATATCGTCAGTTTGCAAAACTTTTTGTGTTACTGACATGTTGTTTATGTGTGTGCAGTTAACTGAAATGCGGGAGTTCTTGAATTATGCATAAATGTAATTGCGCCCTTCAATAAAAATGTTTGTTTAAATAATATAGTGTGTTATGTTTCAGTAATATTTAGTGTTTATTCTGTCAATAAATCATGATAGCCGACGGTCATCACGGACTTATGGCACTTGTGACACAATTTGATGTATTTAACTTAATTGTTAATGTATATCTATAAATAAAGCTGAAAGTTTGTTTACTTGAACGCGCTACTCTCAGGAACTACTGATCCGATTAGAAGAAATATTTCAGTGTTAGATAGCCTATTTATCGTGGAAGGCTATTTGGCTATATATCATCACGCTAAAGTTGATTTTTTTTTACCCAATTTTACGCGGACGCAGTCGCGGACACAGCTAGTATGATATATTGGGACTAGTTATATTTCACATAAGAAATTAAATTATAATTAAACTTCTCATCCGCCACCTGAGTGCCTCTTTCTTACATAGGATCGGCGTGAAGTGGCGATAATGCTGTCAATTCAAGTGATGGTACTGTTGTCCCGTTTCGTTTTTTTTATGAGAGTTCCTGGTTGCCTTAGCCCCTTTTTAAAGGTCGGCAACGCATCTGCGAACTTTCTGCTGATGCGGATGTCCACGGGCGTCGATAGCTACTTAGGGGAACCGCCTGCCCCTTTGTCCCTTCAATGAAATATAAAACAGTCTTTCATAAGATTTCCATGGAAATATTCTCGACTGGCAGCGTACGGATTTTTTTTTCAGTACCGTCTAAAAATGTTTCTAGCATCGCATTTTCGCAGCATTAAAAGAAACAGTAGGTATGTCTGGTCAAATAAACAAATATTTTACGTCCGCGTCGCGTGCAAACGTAAAACGGAATTGAGATATAAATACGTTACTTGGAGGTCTTACGTATATATGTTCGTGTTTTACCGCCAAGTAATACAATATCCCTTGAGTAAACTCTTTCAGAAATCGGAAAATGTGTGCCTATCTCCCGTACACTCTTGCTTGATTTCCGTTGCATTACTGGCGGAACATTCGAAATAATCTCCTGTCCTAAATGTTGAGAGCGGGAGACATCAAAGCCAGACAATAAAAAGAAGAAATAGCAAAGAGATGATAGGGCTTGAAGAAGAGAAGCCCAGCTTAAAATATTAATATACACGAAAGTCGGGAAATGTGTGCCTATTTCCTGTACACTCTTGCTTAATTTCCGTTGCATTACTGGCGGAACTGTCGAAATAACCCGCCTAAAAGTGCGGAGCGGCAGACATCAAAGCCAGACAGTAAAAAGGTCCTTTGTGTCGTGTCGTAATGCCTTTATGTCTTCATTTAGTACGATTGCAGTGTTGCAATAGAATTTTTAAACGCAGCCATTTTTTTTTGGCCCTTTTTCTCTAGTAATTAAAAGATATTTTAATTCTAGCTAGACTTTTGACGCCCTCAAATTAAAGATAACTCTTGGCCTCGGAGACCAAGTGACACCATTTCTTGCGGTCCTGTGCCGTTTCCTGCCACTGCGTGGCCTGAAGCTGACACAGGTTTACGGACACTGCTAGTTTTTAATATATTCATAAGTCAAATTGAGTTTTTGTACAATAATAGTAGCCACATTCACCAAGAAACAACCCCACAAGAATACTGCAAAGTTAAATCCGCATAGCGCGTCCCATTGTTTTGAAATATAATAACCCGTGCCCTATATTTATTTACGACGAAGGGCAATTTATTTTTCTTTGTTTCAGCAAAGTGGTCGCCGTAATGAATACGCGAGGTACTTGCTTTGTTTCGCCGTGTGAGATTATAGCTTTATCATGTGTTTAATCCTAACACGGCGAGGGGAGAGATTAAGGGCCTATTCATTAAAATTTAGCACGTTAATAGCTCAACGGCAGAAACGCGAAACGAAACATACGATCAGGAATTAAGCCAGTACTTACTTCAATCACGATGTCTGTTTATTGCATTTAGCCTGAGTATTGACATTATAACTTTATCTATTTCTTCTTTATTTTATGTTACAAAGGGCAAACGAGTAGGCGGTAAGTGACAGCGCCTATGGACATCTGCACTGGCCTCCTCTTCATCAAGACCTTATGTGAGAAAGAATTACTGGCACCTGTACGCGTCGGCCCAATTCGACTGCAGATCAAAAGGACTGAAAGCGTGACGCTACCTCTAATTAGATAAAAAAGGGAATAAGGGATGGAGTAAAAAAAAGTAAAGGTATATGAAAAGGAAAAAAGGATGTGGAGACTACTGTCACAGACGGTATAGAAATAGTAACAATAACAGCCAGAGTAGTCGGGGATCCCGTAACCGTAGTGGATCTAAACAATTATCGGACATATAAAGTGCAAGATCCACTCCCGTTACAGTCAGTCTTCTCTCATAATGGGTATTGAAATTTGGTAATTATAGGTACATTGTACATAATATTTTCAGAACCTATCTAAAAACATCGTCCACAGAAGTTTTGAATCACAACAGGCTTCACGATCTTTCTGCACTCACTCTTATTTTCATCCCTTATCCCTCATTATTCTTTAAATTCATGTTATAAGACAGATCTTTAGATGAAAAGGGCATGTTACTAAGCTAGACTCTTTGGTACTGATAATGCGCTGTACCATTCTAAGAATTTCCAAATAGCAGGTACTAAAGGAGCCAAGTTGGTCATCCGTGCAGTTATCGACGCCATTTCAATGCAAATTAGCTACAACTCGAACTGCACTTTCCATACTACGAGATAATTGCACCACTTAAGTCCGTAATAGCATCCAAGTAGCGATGTTAATATCCCACAGTGCGCTCAACTGCTAATAACTTTAATAAGATTTTGGTGACCTGGAGTTAAGATGTGAAATCTATGTATACAAAAATTAATCCCAAATTACCCTAATCACGGCATCACGGATAAACGGCTGGACCGATTTCTCTAATTCTTTTTTTGTTGTGTTTATTATTGTCAGGAAAAGTTGCTTATGACAAAAAAAAATTAAGAAAGTTGCGCGGGAAATTAGAAAATTTAAGAATACTTAACCACCATATTAAGTTATTTCTATTGTAACGGGAACGGAAACGGGGCCTAGTACTGGAATGGGAACGGAGACGGTAATAATATTAAAGGACAATAAAATGTAGTATATAGTAAGTAAATCAAAGGGCAGGGTGACATCTGACAAGTCCGCTAGTTTTCAATAAATTGCTTAGTGCTATGTAATGTAGGAGTTCAATAAATAAGTTCGTAAATATATAAAGATAAATTTCATCCCTAAGCAAGTAGAAATTTTCAGATTATCGATTAAAAAATCGTGAACACTATCATATCTAAGCTATAGTAAGTAAGGTTAAACACTAATCCATTTACATATAACTAATCTACAAAGTAAATTGTCAAGAGAAGACATTTAATGGTGAATTGATATTTTTTGTAACTACTTAAATACCTATATAAATAAAATAAACTCTCCAATATTTCTAGAGTGGCAACACTTCACTTCGTAATAACACGTTCTTAATTTAGAGTGGAACTAAATATTTACAAATACTCTCGAACAATTTAATGATAGTAAACAAGATTTTTTAGTGATGTAAACAAACAATTCCGCCTTTTTAAGGAAATGAAACGTTGATTCAAATCTTTTCACAGTTCGGCTTCTCTTTAAACCTCACTCGATAAAAGATCCTACACATCTTACTACCAAGGTGAATAAAAAAACTTCATGTATCCCTATAAAGAAAACGATACTTGACAGACATTTAACATGTTTCAATGAAATTAAAGACAATTTTAGTAGTTCTATGCTAAGGGGGACTAATTAGGGACGCTGAAATCTTGTTTACACTCATCTGGATACAATAATACACACCTCGTATTGAATGCTGAATAAGTATTTCAAAAAGAATTATCGGCAGACCACCAGCATAATAATAACAAATTTTTTATTACTTGTAAAAGTTATTGCATAGAGGAGGTCGTGGCCTAATCAGTGGTCGGCATTTGAGTCGATCGCTAAGTTAAGTTGCTCTGACTTCGGCCGGGTGATAGATGGGTGACCCATTCTAGCACTGGTTTATATTTAACATCCAACCTCCTCCGTGTTTCGAAAGGCACGTAAAACAGTGGGACCCGATTAATGTCACTTTGTGATATTAATCGTAAGGTTATTCGGCTACAAGCGTGGCTCTACCTCTAATTAAAAAGACAGGAGTAGGGTAAAGGGATGGAGAAAAAGGATATAAACGTAGAGGGGGAGGAGAGAAAGGATGCCGTCTATTAGGATGTTGCCTAATAGTAGAGACCAAACCCAGCTTTGGCGCAGGCCCCTGTCGACCATGGCGTGGCAGCGCGCGGAGGCGGCGCGCGTGGCGGAGGCGCTGGCGGCGCGCGAGGCGGGCGCTCTGCTGCGGCCGCTCACCACCGCGCGCTTCGTGGAGATCGTGGGCGACCTGCTGGCGCACATCATGTTCGACCCCAAGCTCACCGTCGACAACTACGTCACCAAGGTGAGCACTGCGACGGTGTTAACTGGGTTTTCGAAACGTTTATATATTATAAACATGTGCAATTTAATAAATGAATATGAATATAATGTGGATGTTAAAAAAATTGTAAACATTTGTTTCGTAATCGTATTTGGGCAGCTGCCGCACCTGTCCAAGCGGCTGCTGTACCCCGGCTTCGTGTCCAAGTCGTGGCTGCGCACCGTCAACACGCTGCACGCCTTCCCGCACGCGCTCGGCCTCATCGGCTACTTGCTGGACGTCGGGGACCACTGTGTGAGTATAGCAGTAGCTGCTGGACCTGTCCAGGCAGCTGCTTCGCTTGACTATTTTCTATAATTCATATTCATGCTTGACTTCAGCGGATGCCAGTATCGGACGAAAGCCTGCACGCGGACAGGGACGAGGTATCGGTTCTACGTTGGGACTATCTGCACAAGTGCTATATAAGGTATGGATGTGACCCTTTTTGATTAACAATATGTTTTGTAGGCATATTGTACTCATTACAGTTCCGTAGCCCTACAAGGAACCCTTACCGTTTCGCGCTGTCTGTCTGTCTGCTGGAAATGTGGTCCCCCCTAGGATTTCCAAACTATTACATGCAGAGACTTGAAATTTTCCATGTTGATAGGGCATGCTCAAACTGTTTAAGAAAATTATTTTGAATGAAATTCGACAATAACTTTTGAAATTTTTTAACAAGTAATCTTATTACTTCGGAATCCTTCTATATAAGCATGTTTTGACACACTCTTGGCCCTTATTATTTTTAAGTAGAATATGATACATTGATTATTTTTAGTCCAATTTGTCATGCGTCATTTATTTTCTGTCAGTATTTTTTCATATCCACAACAAGGTAAGATTAACTTTAATTATTTCTGTAATATCCAAATTTCATTGGTTAAAACTAGCATATATTTTTAAATTTTATTAATATAATATCCTATATGTATCACAGATTTCAAGATGTGGATTCTACATTCGAAGACTTGAAGAAAGAGTACTTGGACAATTTAAAATCAGTTCTCGGTATCAACGAAGACAAGATTGTTGAGCTGCAGCAGGATATTAATAGTTAGTCTGTTTTTTTAACTCACTATGTTTCATTGTGGACCTTGCTGGGCTGTCAATGTCAGCATGAAGTCCACTCTGTGTATAATTTATTGTTTATTAGCTATGCAATCCATCTATCCTCTTTTTCTATATTGTGAGTAGTGTTTCTGACAAGTGCATCTTCTGTAATGACTGTTTATGTCACAATTTACTTTTTAATTTCCATCATCAATTGAAATCACCACTGAAGCTCTTTCCTGAGCCTTGTTGCTGTCTCTGATCTTTCACTGGGAATGCCCCCCTTCACAGCATAGGACGGGATAACGCTAGGCAGAAAAAAAAGAAGTGAATAGCTTTATTCTGATTACTGTAATCTGCACAATCTATCTAGTAGAATGTCGTCCGTTTTACCTAGCCTTATCCCCGTCTAGTATGGGTACTTGACAGGGTCTGCTTAAATTGCAGAGGATGTGGCTTCGAGGTGAGTTAAGTCCGATGCAAAATAAATCGATCGATTGATTCAGAAGATAACTAAGTTTTGTGACCCTCGTGACATGATTTCCAGAAATAAAGAGTCAACTGGAGGACGAGGAGGAACTGGCGGAGCGCGCGGAAGAGGCGCGGCTGCTGGAGCGCCGCGACGCGCTCCAAGCGGGCCTGCGCCAAGAGCGCGCCGCGCGCCGCAGCACGCGAGCCGCGCTCGAGGCCGCCGTCGGAGCGCGCTCCTCGCGCCCCGACCAGCTGCGGCAGCTGGACGCGGACATCGACAGAGCCAGGTGAGCCGGACGTGATGACGACTTGTAAATCGTTGAACGCCGGCCGCGCGCACGAAAAAGCACGACTCGTTGTCATGTTCCGACTGAGCCGAGCGTGCTAGCAAGAGCGCGGAATGAGCGATACAGAGGCACGATCTGCCTAACCGTTTCGCCGTTATCGCGTAAAACTATCGTCCGTGAACCGACTTCACAGACAACCACGATGAATAGGCGGGAACGTTGGTCTGGTCCGGGTCTGCTAGAGTTGCCCGGGTGAGATAGGTGTTCGTCGGAAGATCTATACATAGTGATAGTTAGAAATTTCGCTAGCGTGAGTTACGTACAGTACTGACGCAGCTCTAAACTGCACAGCGCGGAGCTGGAGCTGCTGCGCCGCGAGCTGGGCGCGCAGCCGATGTCCGTGGAGGAGCGCACGCGGCTGCTGGACCAGGTGGAGTACGACCGCCGCGTCTACGACTCCAAGCTCGAGCTGACCGACCAGGTCGCCAAGGTGGGAGCGGGTGCTTGTTTTGTCTTATTGAGCTTTAACCACACTTCTAGAACTCCCTGTAACTTGGGTGCCACCTTCCTTATTTTTTTAAATTAAAACATTTGACAATTAATTGCATTAAACGTCATAATTAAGAAAATACATTGTTATTTAGATACATTGTTGATAGTTGTCCAAGACTACGCTTTTACATTGTCTTATAACAAATTCCACATGTGTGTGTAAATCGTTTGACATAGGTATGCCTGAGGTTTTATTTTAATAGTAAAGGGCATATCCGTTCGCGCAATTTTCGTAAAATGGTACGAAAAGTTTTTGCTTGACGTATCAATGTATAGATTGATCTCCTCCGTCGATAATGAACTACTGTTTTGCTTCAGTTGCTTCTGGAAAGGGAGACTGAGCTGGCCCAGAAGCAGAAGCAGACGCTGCTGAGCTGCGTGGAGTACAAGCAGCTGCTCGTGCACCTCCGGCCGCAGCTGCCGGCGCTGGCCAACCTCGCCGTGGACGAGAAGTGAGTCGACTCCTCTTCCTTCTTGCGTCGTTTCCTCAGTGCTGAGGGTCGTGACCTGACTTAACCCGATCTTCTGCTCCAGTATGGCTTTATGGACAGGAATGTCGAACGCTGTGCGGATATATTCGGACCAACACATAGGACAACCTCTTTTGCCTTCGATATGGCCAGTTATAATGAGCTAAAATGAGTCGACTGAACTCTAAGTCAAGTTACTTAGTAAACTTTACGCACACTTGACTTGGGGAGTGAGCTGGTGAACGTGTGACGCAAACAGTGATATCTTGATCTTGATTATTTCGTAATTTCGTTCTTGAAATTGAGGAATAACTATTCTTTGTAGGTGGTTGAGGATGTTGCAATATTAATACAGTGTATCACGTCACAATCTGCCTAAAATAGCAAATACAACTACTATATTCCCTTATCTGTTTACATTCCATAGTTGGGCACAGTAAGTTGTTTATCTTAGAAACTGACGTCCGTGTATAAAATCTGTATATGAAATCTCTTAAATCGTGGCACATACAAAGATGAAATTTGGCAAGGAGGTAGTTTATAGTTTGTAGACATTCGCATAGAACGGATTTTTGGATAGGACTAGCAATTTTACACGAACTAAGTCGCAAACCACTATGTTCAACCCACGACGAAGTCCAACTACATCCGAAACGGACGTCTGTGTGTCAAATAGATATATATTCCTCCACAGGAACCTGATGAGTGCGCACTGCGCGGAGTACATGGCCAAGGTGGTGGACGTGCTGCGGGAGCAGGTGGCGGCGCTGGCCGCGCGCCGCGCAGGCCTGCTGCGGGCCAAGTCGGCGCTGGGCAGGAAGCGGGCCCTGTTGCTGGTGAGTCAATCCAACATTTAGAAGAATTTAGCAAGGATCCATGTAAACGGTGTTTATGGCTCCAATAGTCGAGTGAGCTATTATAGCTCTTCGCTATAAAACCATTGTCTGAGGCATTGATCGGGGCAAAGTCTGTTTATCTAACATTCCATATGGCAGCTTTTTATTTTTATAAATTAAGCGTGCAAACAAACATGTAAAATTTAATGGTTTTATTCAATCACGTTGGATTTATATTTTGTGGAAAACCCTTCAGTCATTCACTTTCATTTTGTATTTAAAAAAATAAACTAAGCCTTGGACCTTCCAGCCATAATTGGATTTACTGATTGGTGTGAATTACATTGCAAAAATAGCAAAGATTGGATTTTTAAAGTATATATATATTCATATTATAAGTACCTGTGTCGTATTTCCTAGCCACGTTCCTAACGCCAAGCCTGGGACTTCTCTTCCATCACTCAATTTTAATTTTGGTACTTGAACCACTGCGTTCTACAAAAAAACCTTATTAATAATATATTCTTCCATTATTACCAACGTAAGTTACTATGAAATAAACGGTGCAAAAACCCGTCTACAATTTTATTTGGCCCTTAATTTTAAAGTATTTCCATGTCCTTAATAAATAATGGGTATATCTCTCAATGTATGTAACACATACATACTATTATCATATGCCTATGTGTAAATATAATGTAATCTTTGTATATTTAATCATCTCTGTAACCTTGAACTCTTCAACTTATTTAAAATGATATCACGTCGCGTCCGCACAATAAGTGTGATTAATAATTAATATGGAAATAAGTTTCTGTGCTTAGTATCGCAATTACTGCTGGGTTAATTACTTAAAGTTTATGATGACGACAGGTTTATTGAAACTTTTCCAATTTAAATATTCTTTGTCTAGTATTCTTTATATGAGCTAATGTGTTTAGTTCGAGATGGTTATTTACCGTTTAGTAAAAGTGAAAATTCAGATTAGCTTCGCAAAAGGATAAATTTAACCTTAAATACATGTAGTATTCAAAAATCAGAAAAAGACAATTCAATCCAACACGTATAAAGGAACAAAAATGTCACTACTCACAGTAATGTTTTCATAACATTCCAACGTTTACTTGGGGATATAACTGTTGAATAGCGATGTTGAGATTATATAAATGCCTACTTCTAAGTAAAACTTATAAGTATTTGTGATGACATTTGTTTTGACACTGCTTTAATGTATTATAACATTATAGTAAGTACAAATGATTTCAAGGAAAACATACCGTATAACAGATTGCAAACAAAACGAGAACTGTCTTAGCCACCATGTTTCTGTGCGTATTAAACGCGCACTGCATAATGAGTGGCTTTGGCCGTCAGATAAACCGGTCAGCTAAGGCAAGTTCGTTCGATAGAAACGGTCCATGTTTGCAGATAAAGATAAATATTTACGTCTAGGATAGGTAGGAGGTATAAAATAGGCTATTTTAGATTTTCCTTCTTTGAATCTTATTAAAAAGTGAAAGGTCACCTATCACGAAATCTCGAAAACCGTGGGACCTACAAATATGAAATTTGGCAATGAGGTAGTTTATAGTTAATAGACATCCGCTATGAACGAATTTTATATAGGATCAGCTTAAAGAGATCTTCAAGGGCTCTCGCAAGTTTAATTTTACGCAAACGAAGTCAAGGGATACAGCTAATCTATACTAATATATATCAAGCTGAAGAGTTTGAAAACTTGAGCGCGCTAATTACAAGAAGTACTGGTCCAATTTGAAAAATTCTTTCAGTGTTAGATAGCTCATTTATCGAGGAAGACTAAAAGCTATAATCACGCTAAAATTGAATCTATTTTTCACCTAATTTTACGCCGACGAAGTTTCGGGCACTGCTAGTAGCTTATAACAGCATTGGCAGTAGCTTACCGCTGTCAATTCATACTTCTATATTATACCAATTGGCTAAATATATTTAGGCAATCGGTATAATTTCGAACAATAATCTCTGAATTTACAGCTTTCATAAAATTAAGTATCTATTATGGGAATTTGCTGTAAACAATAAAAAAAACTATAAAAATACTTTATAAAATTTTATCATAATCGAAATGTAACGAAAATAGGACAATTTTATTGCTTCTTTTCGAAAGGATAGTACGGATGCTCCGCCCAGACATGTTGTGGGATGTTACGGTATTGTTTGTCAAAGCTTTTCAACACGTTTTTGTCGTCTTCGGACAGCTGGAAATCGAATATATTTATATTTTCCTCAATACGTTTCTTAGTAACGGATTTGGGAAGAGGTATTACGCCCAACTCCACCTGAAACAAATTAATGAATTATATTTTGTTGAAAGCAGCCGTCACTAACAACCACTTTCTTCTATGGGGTAAATCATCGGAAAAATCCTTTTTTCGCGTTATTCCGCTATTAGTAAGTTAGATGAATTATTATACCGGAGCCAGACATAGCTTCATTTTAATATTCATGTTGTGTGGTCGGGGACTTTGTCTAGCTGCGCAAAGTTTTGTAGTACTTTGTAGTCTTCAAGGACAAAAATGTACAACACAACAACACTTTGGGCTATGTCTGGCTCCGGCATTAGGAGTAACTAGTAAGAGACAATTTACAAAAGGTAAACAGATGACAGGGGTATTCTTATTACATTATCAACCTTATCATTAATAACTATACAAAGGATTAGCAGTCAGCGTTATTTATATTAAAACTTTGTTTATATTTAGTGTTCAAAAGAAGTGAAAATTACTATGTCAAAGCGTTTTGTAAGCACTTTTTAAACATGCAGATTGTGAAGTAATTATTCGGAAGGAGCGTATGGTGCCCTTCGCATTCAATACACCTAATACCGTTTTTAGGATACTATTGGGGCTGCCACGCTTTCGTAGTGTCGGGAATGTTCTTAGAGACACGTGTACACTGTTTTTGAGACAATATTATTTTAAGAGCTGTCTCATTTGTTTGGCATGAGCGTGATAGCCTAACATTATTCTGGAAATGATTACAAGCAGACTAAGTCACTGTTGTGGACTACATGGTTCTAGAAGTCATATGCAATTTTAATTCTTAGGGTGTAAATAGATATAACTTGTAGTGATCAAAATGAGATTGTTTTTTTTAGAGAACAAGGAGCATACGGGCAAGCGGTTCACCTTAGTGACTACTGACGTCCATGGGCACCTGCAACACTTGAGGGCTTGCAGATGCGTTGCCGGCCTTTGAGAAATGAGTATGCTCTTTTCTTGGAGATACAAAACATACTTATATTTTGTAAATGAATCTAATTATTCTAGTGGCATGCACTCTTTCCTGTATTAGTTTTTTTTTTAACTAGCACAGGAATTAAGGCTTTAACTCTATTGTACTAAACGTAACAGTTTCCTATATAAAAAAATAAATAAAAAATGCAAAAATGTTTAGTAAAATAATTAATATTTTTTTTTACAAAAGAACGTCCTCGTGTGTAATTTCAATGCACCCGAGTATATTTTACGATATTTTAAAGATTTTTAAACACATTAAGAATAGTTAGGGTAATCCAAATACAGTAATTATACTCATAGATTACCTGTGAATTCGAGAGGTAAATGAATAATTTCATTATGAGGTCTCTCTGGTGGCGGGTCGTTTAGTTGGTCACGTTCTATGTCAACCAAATTTTCAACAGCCGTCAGTTTCATTTTAGCCTTGTTCAAAGCTGTCTAGAACATATATATATAAATTCTAAACATAGTATACTATATTAATATATTCTTTGAAAATACATTCAAAGTTCACTTACATATATGTGTTATTGACAAACATATGTTTAACAACAGCCGGGCTGCACGATTTTTTGTATAACTTTATTAGTAGAAAAACTAAGGCTTAGAGACCTTCAAGGTAAGAGTATATTCATTTGTCAAACTCCGGCAACGCATCAGCGAGCCCACCGATGTTGCATTTGTCCATGGGCGTCAGTAATCACTGAAGTGAATGCCACCTGCTCGTTTGCACCTCGTTTTATATATAAAAAAATTGATGCTAAAATCTACTCAAGTTTTTACTTTCGACACATTTATTACGATAGTCCAACAATAAATATATGTCCGAAATCCATAATCCGAAACTTAAAATGTATGTGATAAAATCCTGCTCTCAACCAAACCTAACCCCCATACCAGAACAAGTAACCCCTAAAACAGAACATTAGTCGTATGAATATTTTTTTTTCAAATTATGAAAACACTTTGATGACATACCTGTAGCGGAGTCCATTCCTCTCTTGTCATTGTTTTAGGATCAACCCCCACTGTAGAACCGGCTAGAAGGTTGGCTGTTAACCATTTCTCCATAGTCGGCGTGTCCGGTAGAGCTGTAAGTTACGCTTGATTAATATAAAATAACAAAAAGTGACCTATTAGGGTTTTCTTCTACTTAACGGTATCCCGGTCTAGTACCAGGGTGCGCTCAAATTGCAGAGGATGTGACGTGGGGCGAGGTAAGATGGCCGAGTGCCGTCTGACGTCATCCCCGGAACCCCACAGTCTACAAATCTCATATTGAATATCACAGTGACATTAATCGTGAACATTTTACGTGCGTCCAAAACACGGAGGAGGTCGGATATTTGAAGACCAGTTTTAGGGTGGATTACCCATCCATTACACGCTCGCGGCAAGAACTGCTTAACCTAGCGATCGACTCCAATGCCGGATACTGATTAAGCTACAACCTCCTTATTACCTATTAGGGGAAATGGCATTAAAATATGAAAAGTGTATATAACTTAATAAGGTTGGTTCGTTCAAAAGAGGTTTGATTCTTAGTCAATACTTGAAGGAATATGGACTCTCACATTGCTTCATTAAGGTCCAAAGTGTCAAATCCGCTTCTTTCTCGAACTGAGTGTAGTATCTGCCGTCGGTCCACATCAGAGCCTGTTCGGGAGTCACGACGGCAGTGCCGGCTGAACCGGTGAAGCCCGAGATCCATTCTCTACGTGCGTCAACGGGCGCAATGTACTCAGACTATAATGACAGAAAAAGTCCTGTCAAATACACATAAAAATAAAGGAATATATTTGTAACTGGCTGTGCCCGCGACTTCATCCGCGAACAATAAGGTAAAGAGAATAGATTTAAGTTTAGCGTGATAATATATAGGCTTCCGCGATAAATGAGCTTTCTAGCACCGAAAGAATTTTTCAAATCAGACCTGTAGTTCCTGAGATTCCTTTTGCCTTTAAGCAAATAAACAATCAAATTCTTCAGCTTTGTATATTAGTATAGATGCATATATTTATAATTTCGATGGCTCCCGCGTAAAATATCGTATGTCATCTTCAAAACCCCCCAGGATATTTGCAACCTCATGTCTAATATCACCCAGTCACATTAATTAGATCCCACTGTTTTACGTGCCTTCTGAAACACGGAGGAGGTCGGATGTCAAATATAAACCACTGTTAGAATAGGTCACCCATCTTTCACCCGGACGCAGCAAGAGCTGCTTAACCTAGCGATCGACTCGAATGCTGACCACTGATATACCAAGACCTCTTCCTCTTAATGAAAAGGTATGTTCAAATTAAAAGTAAAAACAATAATTATTACGCATAATTCTTGGAATTTCTTGGTTTCAATTATATATTTCATATTTATATCTAGATCACACTTATATCAAAATGGAGCAAGGTTATTACTATAAGTGGATCACTATTCACTATAATATATCTTACATTATGTGCGTCCGCTGTCGGTATAATATAAGCAGCCAGCGCCGATGGCTGACTCGCCATCAGCGCCCGTAGCGCTGTCAAGCGCTGCAGAGACATATCTGTAACAAACAGACAAACTGTTACGGACAGATGATCAGTGAAGAGCGACATAGCGACGTGTTTGATCGGGGACGTCGACTGCCCAAATAAGTGGAGTTGGCACTAGTGTACATAGTGAGCGAGATAGCTAACTCCTTTTGCGCTACAAAATATAAAGTTATATTAAAAGTCGTAATAAAAGGTCATTTGACGTAACAATATTGCCGCCACTTCACGTTGACCATATATGAGAAGGACTTATTGGTACCCGGACGCACTGGCTCAATTCGGCTGCAGACCAAAGGGACTGCAAGCGTGGTACTGCCTCTAATTAGATCAATTGATAGGAGCAAAGGAAGGGATGGAGTAAAAGGAAAAATGGGTAGATGGAAAGGAGAAAAAGGATGCGGATAGACCGGGCTATAGCTAGGGTAGTCCGGGGTCGTGAAGCCGTAGTTTATTTAACTAGTTAATGTTATAGAATAATATAATGTACTAAATAGTAAGTATCCCAACGTCTGCCGGGTCCGCTAGTCATAAAAGTCTTTAATCCTTAAATAATAAAATATACAGTACATTATTAGAGGTTTCAAATTTTATTAAGAGCATGCAAGCCCATATACGAATATAAGCACAACCCAAAATGACCCGGTTAAATGAAAGGAAAACGTCATATCGGGAGCGCTAAAGCCGTCTTTATATATAATGGATGAGTTACTTGTCAAAACAAGCAGTGTTTCCTAAAATGTGTTAGCAGCATTTAAAAATATTTAATTAAAACATTAGTAGGAAATAAAGGATACAAAATTTACAAAACGATTTTCTCCGTTCCTTCTTTCCCTTACTCAACAAAATGATACTACGATTATCCTCTGTTCCGTTACTCAACAATATATTGTTGAGTAAGGGAACAGAAGAGATTGTGGCTTAATCTGTAGCCGGCATTTGAGTTGATCGCCAAGCAGTTTTTACCGCGGCCGGATGACAAATGTATGATCCATTCTAAGACTGGGTTTCAAAAAGACCTATGATCTCCACCGTGTTTCGGAAGGCACGTAAAACGTCTCTCCGAATTAATGTCACTGAGTGATATTCTTGTGATTGTTGAGACGTCATCCTGGGGGCAGGGTTCCGGGGATGACGTCAGACGGCAGTCGGTCATCTTAACTTGCCCCACAACCACACCCTCTGCGATTTAAGCGGACCCTGGTAGTAGACCAGGATAACGCTGTGAAGAAGACAGCAACACATCTTTAGAACTTATCCATAAACATCACTAGTCATTTATGATAAGTTGAAACTTCCTACCCGTTTGCGCAATGTGTTGCGATGACAGGGAAACGAAGAAAATAAGAAGTAAATTCGGGAGCAAAATCTAGTTCAATGTAACCTATTTTCAGATAGTAAAGCAGTCGCTTAAAAACTCGCCTACTAATTCACAGCTTAAACTTAATGACTCCGTTCGTTCGTTCATTCGGTCACGTTAACGACTGAGCGTATTGCACCTGCCGGGTACACTAATGTAATAGTCTAAGAGCTACCCTAACTTTTTGCTCCAAATTTTATTAGTGTATTTAAGCGTTTGTAACTTCATACGGATAGCACTAGTAAAGTTTAAATACAGGTAGCGCCATGCTTGTAGCTGAATTGGGCCGGCGCGTCCGGGTACCAGTACCTCTTTCTTACATAAGATCGACGTGAATTGGCGGCAATTCTTTCACGTCAAGTGATGGTTTTATTGTCGCGTTTCGTTCGGTTTGTGACACTTTCCAGTGGCCTAAACTCGTCATTAAGGCTGGCAACGCATCCGCTTGCCTCCTGTTCGTGTGTCCATGGGCGTCAGTAGGCACTTAGCTGCCTGCTGCCTGCTCGTTTGCCCCTTGTAACATTAAAAAAAAGTAATTTGTATTTTAAATATATATATAAATTAAACTTTATTCTTGGTCTCTCTAAAACATGAAAACGGCTATATAAATATAAATTCTGTTTGTTTTTTTTAATTCCTCTTATTTCAAGGAAGATTTAAATGAAAAGAGGGGAAAATCATTATGAAAAAATACTAGAAATTGCGGATTTTTTGGACTGGCGTGCCATTTAAAATTATTATTTCACAAAACTTACCGCCCATGGCACGTTACTGGAAAACACATATAGGCACTTAATTGGCTGATAAAAGACGAGCTTTGCCAAATCGAACTAAAATTTTTGTTGATCTGACAATGCCCCTTCCATTAATCTTGCACTGTACTTGAGAATTTTAACAAACTACTATCCGGTTAAAATCCATAGGGTACATAATACTTTAATAAGTATGAAAGTAATGCTATTGTCTTCACATAAATGTTTTAACTTAGAGATGTGGATTATTTATTCACGTGATGACCAATGCTTCTGACGCCTTCACTTCAAAAAAATCGCGGGTATACGTTTCAAAATATATGTCTTAAAATTGCTTAAGTTGTATCAGTACGGAAACGCCAAATAAAGCATTATTTCATAGGAAAGTCCTTGCATAACATAAGGATATTAATTTTTGGCCTGTAGGAGGGACGATGAGATTTAACTGTAAGCTCTCGTACTATAAACCATTACTAGAGGAAACGTGAAACACAAAGTAATTAGCCAATGAAAAATGCACCTAATCTCAAAACAAATAAACGTCAAAATAAATTATTCCACTGCCATTTACGTTACAGCTATCAGATTAAAAAGAGAAAGAGTTATTAGTCATGACAAGTCCACCGCAATTACTGCTGCACTCATGGAAAGTGGAAAATCGAGTACTAATACTGCTAACGTATCATTACAATCATACATGCACGCACGTGAGACTAGTTTCTACACGCGAGTTTGCCCTCATACTTATTTGGTACAATACAATCAAACTTTGGTACAATTTGGTATAAGCAATATACAATATATGTATATAAAAACCAATCGTTTTTCGTTAGTCCCGCTATAACTCGAAAACCACTGGACCTTTTTAAATTCTGTTTGTTTTGTTTCAATTCCCTTATCTCAGGGAAGGTTTAAAATAAAATGTCAAAAGATTATTTAAAAATACTTAAAAACTTCAGAATACTTCAAATAGATGATGTTCATACTCAACATTTTGACTGACATGCGTGTAATATTATTATTTCATAAAACATCTGGCCAGTGTCACATTTTAAGGCAAAGAAGTAAAGGTGATTGGGTAAATGGCTAATAACAAACATGCCATAATTCGGGTAAGACGCCATCTGCCAGGTCCACTAGTAAACTGTAATTACAAGTTACAGATCAAAATGCATAACTGCACTACAAGATGAATAAACGTAAGAATAACTTGTTATGTCTGTGTTTATAATCTGAATAGGAAAGTTTTTTAGTTATGGTCTTTAGTGACATTACAGGTCACCTTTTCCACTGTTGAGGTTTTAAGTACTTGTACAAGTAAGACTTGGTTTTCATGAGTAAAAATGGTTTCAGGTTAGATCGAGGAATGACAAATTAGAGAATCACTTGGCAGAAGCGATAGAAAAGCTAAAAACCTACCACCAGTCCGGCAACACCGGTGGCAGTGCGTCTGGACCCGCTTGCCCCACTCCCCACCCTGTCGTCAATGCCAAACTAGAAGATGTAGCGGCTGAGTTGGAAGAGCAACGGGAATTGGCCAACAATCGCCTGGCTGAACTAGACCGCCTACATCGCCAACATCGAGACACCCTCAAGGAACTAGAGAAACTTAAGATGGATGTGGGTATTTTTTTTTAATTTTTAACCATATATTAATATATTAGGAAGGTGGATCAAGAAGGGGGAGGTTTTTGCCCAGCTGTGGGACACAACAGGCTAGTTAAAAATATTAATATGAGGCAAAAACTTTTGATGCCATTTTTGAAAATTATGCAGACGGACAAGTATGATATTTGGCAAATTTATACATAGTTTGTATACAAGAGGATGTGTGAATGCTATTTTTAAAAAAATCATCTACTTTAATGTATTAAATTAATAGTAAATATATACTGGAGACACACGGACGTCTGCTGATAGGTAACAGGCACCTGTTATAAACAAATATTTTTTTTGTACAAATATATAAATACATATGGTATAGATAATACATCCAGGCTCGAGGCGGAAATCGAACCCTGGAGCGGTCGGCAGGGTCACTTGCGGCAATTTCCTTCATGTCCTCCATCTTCCTTGCACTAGAAAACCAGAATTCATATCCCGCTTACATGTTGAAACATCTTTGGGCCCAAATCGCGACTTTAGAAATCCCGGATCGAAAACAATCTAGCGGCAGACAAAGAATGAGATTGAGGAATGACTTGAATAGTTATAGTAGAGATTGTCAATACATAGCCTTAGACTCAAACATATGGAAAGAGGGTAGGGAGGCATTTGTCTTGCAGTGGAAAAAACAGGCTTTAAATAAATTATAGTTTTCATAGAGGACCTCTAAATACTTTAGGCCCTCTACAAAGAGGTTTGTTTATCTGTCATTTAAAATTATATCTATGGTGTGTTAAGTATACATTTTCTTTAAGTAAAAAAAGATGCATATATGTTGTTTGTTTTGTGTTATTTGTAGTGTATTTATCTTATTATGATACACCATTTATTGGTTTTTAGATCCGACAGCTACCAGAATCTGTGATAGTAGAGACAACAGAGTACAAATGTCTTCAGAGTCAGTTCTCTGTGCTTTACAACGAGTCCATGCAGATGAAGACAGCGCTTGATGAGACACGGTTGCAGCTGCAAAGTGCCAAAAATCTGCACATGCGACAGATTGAGATGATGGAGGTATTTTTATTTCTTAGGGGGTCACCATAATGTGACACTGTGTGACAAGGCGTACGGGGGGGTGCAAGTTCGTGTGACGTCATATAAAAAAAATTATTTAACAAAAAAAAATGAATTTGCCGCTATCTTTAAATTATTATTTTTTATTTTTAATTGTGTGACGTCACATTAAGAGGGAGGGTATTTTGAAAGTGTGACAAGGACCGGAGGGGGGGGGGCGTCAAAAATTGTAAAATTGGTGCTACGTAATTTATGTATGACCCCTAAGGTGTGGAATACTCTAACAGCATCTGTGTTCCCAGACCACTACAACGTGGGTATCTTTAAGGCAAGAGTGTATGAGTTCTAGGCTAGTGTGTTCCACTGTAGACCGCATCTAGACTTAACATCAGGTGTGACTGCTTATTTTTAATGAAGATAAAATGAAATACTAGAAATTTCGTGTCTATTTTCATGACTTTGTAGAGTGAAGAACTAGCAAGACAGAAGGCACTTCGGGCTGAGATGATCCAGCTTGAAGATGTGCTGGGACAACTAAGGAAGGAGTATGAAATGTTGAGGATAGAGTTTGAACAGAACCTCGCCGCCAACGAACAAACCGGACCCATCAACAGGGAGATGAGGCATCTCATCACATCACTACAGAATCACAACCAGCAGCTGAAGGGCGAAGTGCATAGGTACAAGAGAAAGTACAAGGATACTAGTCAAGAGTTAAATAAGGTGATTTAATAAGCAGTTTCATATTAGTTTTTTTTTTTAATTTATAACCTTCTGGTCGTGCAGATGTCCATGGGCGCCGGCAGGCACTTCGGTGCCTGCTGCCTGCTCGTCTGCCCCCTTGTAAAATAAAAAAAAAAAAAGTTGCTAGCCTCTTTACTTTCGACTTCTACTTAGCTTCTCTCGAGTTTCGACTTTGAATTTCACTGACGTTATGGCTACCGATACCTCTGACAATTCATTTTCACTTCTGTTGGAACTCCCAGAGTGTCAGGGTTCTTTTTCTATGGTTAATAAACTCTTCTATTGTTCTATTTTTCATTAAACTCTGAACATTCTAAGGCAAGTAATAAAACGTCATCGATCCAAGATTTACGATACTAGTTAAATGGTGCTGTTTAATAAAGAGGCTAGGCCGTTAATTGAACGCCTAATTAAGGTATCTACGACAAATATACATACATTTAGATGGAGCTAAAGATGTTTTACCTCAGTGTTGTGATCTAAAACACTCTCTATTTAATTGTATTTTTAAATTAATTTATTTATTAAAAAAATGCACACTTAAAAAAAGTCAAATACAAATTTACAATGTGTTTTCGCAGTAAATCCTTAGTGTTTTCTTATTTATATTATTTTTTAATACTTTTTTGACATTAAACGACAACTGTTTTTTTAAATTATTTTTTGACTATAAGACTGTTAATGTTATCCTGCGGCAATTGTTCACAATGAAATTTTAGCGAGTCCATCAGTTGTTGGGTTGTAGTTACTCCATGCAAGTCCTTTAAAATTCGTCCCTGGAGCATGTCCCATACATGCTCGATGGGTTTGAGGTCTGGCGCTTGTGCAGGGCAAGGAAATACCAGGATGTTTTCCCATGCCAAGTACATATGATAGACACACATCAAGTGTGTATATCATATATTTGTTTTTCTTATTTGGCGTACAAACTACGAACCGCAGACGAAAGCCAGTTGTTATTTAATATTAAACTGAGCAGATGTCACTTTCTGATCCACTAACAACAAAAACAGGGTTATTAAGGACGAACGTGTTTGCTCTCGGTGAACCGTGAATGTAATAGGATTTGCGAAGATTCCCTTCGAATATATCGCGTAACATGTCGGAGCGAATCTTCTTGAATTGATCTTAGCATCTTCGACATATGACAAGACTTGACGAAATATATAGTGAAATGTCGTATGTCGGTTTCACTGAAGTGCGTGCAGGTTAACTTTCATCTTTGGTCGTGTATTACGGTACAATTGTATGCGATTACATATAGTTTCTTTTTTTATATTACAAGGGGCAAAGGAGCAAACAAAGGAGAAACAAAGGAACAAACTAACGTACGTTAGTGATGAACTGTTTGCTACGGTACGGTACGTTACGAGCCTTTAAAAAAAGTGCTTATGCCACCGGGAACTCTCACAAACCTAACGAAGTGCGACAACAATACCATCACTTAACGTGACGGTATTGCCGCCACATCACGCCGTTAATATAAGAAAGAGGTACTGGTACCCGAACGCGCGTGGTACTGAATTCGGCTGCAAAATGACTGAGTGAAGCTGAAGCGTGGCGCTCGCTACCTCTAATTAGATAAACACATAGGAGTAAAGAAGGGATGGAATAAAGGGATATAAAGGTAGATGGCAAGGAGAAAAAGGATGCGGATACTACTATCACAGATGGTATCGGGGGAGTGACAATAGCAGCTAGGATTATCCGGGGTCGCGTATCCGTAGTAGTGGATCTAACCAGTTATCGGATAAATAAAGAGCCATCCCTATATACTCTAGTGGCTTATATGTATATTATAATCAAACCTGGGAATCCGAACCATAATGGCCATCGGTTTTAATTGGACTCCCGGTATCGTTTTCAAAGCATGAATGCTCTCTAGGCTGTGGTTGTAATTAGACAGTCGGAATTTGCGATTCTAGGAAATATACTCTGTGAACGAGTTATAGAGGTTGTGGACATTAAAACAAGGGGACTAGTGCTTAAATTGTGAAAAACTAAAAGCTACACATAATATAAACATTTAATGACCTCTAAAAGGATTGTAGCGTAATCCCACGCCGAGGTGGGTCCCCAAAGTGTGTATAGGAAACGTAATATTACATCGTGCAAGGGACAAACGCTATTAGAGTGAGATTTGTATGTACACTGTATTGTGGGATTTCATTACTTTATACACGAAAACCCTATAGGGAATTTGTGCCTACAGCTTATGTATCCTGTATTTTTATCAAAGGAAGTTAATTTAAATATATATTTTGAATTATGTGACTCTAGTCAAGTCTTCTCCTTCCTAGCATATTCCCGGTCTTGCAGGATTTGCTTAGATTGCAGAGAATGTGGATGTGGGGTGAGTTCAGATTGTGGAGACTACAATAAGGAGTAACATCTCTTATGGGAGAAAAGTTGAAGAAGTGTTCAAAATTGTAGCTTATATAGTAGTTCAATAACCATCCAGAATGGCGCTGGTGTAGATAAAGGGTATGGTATAAGTGTAGCAATAATAGATGAATTGACCATCCAGAACGGCACGGCATGGTATAAAGGTAGCAATGGATTGACCAATAATAACCTTTTGAAATTTACCATGATGCAGATGTGGCGCCTCCTTATTTACGTAATTCGGCGAACATTTTTAATATACGAACTACAAATGTTACTACTCTATGTAATCTCCATGGTTAAGATGACCAACAAACATTGGTTAAGCTATGATCTCCTCAGTGTGGTTGTGGATCTGACCAGTTATCGTACAGATTAGGGAGGTCCACCCCCAGGGAGAAAACTGGGAGAAAAGGAAGATTTCGGTAATAAATTTTTCCTAATACCCTAACACGACTGAAACACAAAGCAGCTGTATGATACCATCATCTAAACTAAAAATCACCCGTGGGCCTAGCATGAACTTTCTTACCGAAGTAAGTCGAGGAGTCGCCTTTACTTAGGATGAAAATGTTCGCGCTAGGCCCTCAGTGGACCCCTCCCAGCGTCAACACGTGTTGTATTAGCATTGATTAAAAGCGTGGACATTTTCATCCTAAGTAAAGTCGACTCTTCGACTTACTTCGGTTCAAAAAGTTCGTACTAGGCCCTCTGAAAAGGCACTCCCTCTCTTTTAAAGAACTTGAAGTCGCATAAAACTCTTTTATCCCTTAATAAACAATAACTCGCATAATTTACGTATAGTCCAACAAGAAATTCATTTGCCACGCTAAGGTCGAATATCGTTTGCACGTCAATTAGTTAAAAGGCTCATTTTTGTTTGCTATACATTACGGTTATCTCTAACAATAACCCTTAGGAAAATTTCCTTTAAGTAGGAGCTGTCATCCAAATTGGTAAAGCACTTTCTCGGTCGACTGTACAAAATATAACAATTCCACTCATTATACGCTCTCCATCGCTGAAACATAAATAAAACGCCATTAAGTAATCGCAAACTTTTTACAACAGCCTTCGAAGATTCTCATAAATCCAATCACATCGAAGTTTAAAAGCGTTTCCGAGGAGTTCTAAAATGATCATTAAAACTTTGACTTACAGTCACGAAAATTGTCCATTAGTTGGGGAACCAATTTTCTTTGCAAACAACTCGAGGGGCAAGATTCTGATTAGTGGGCTTTCTATAAAATCCTTAAATGTTTTTTAAGCAAATTAAACTTGAAGTCTGTAATATTACGCACAATTCTTCGGCAAATGGGTATTAAATTCTTTATCAAATTGAAGTGTCTGGTTGTAACGTCAAAATGAAATTCATTTACCTATTACTTATCTCTATAAACACGACTAGCTGTGCGCGCGACTTCGTCCGCATAAATGCCATAGCCTTCCTCGATAAATCAGCTATCTAACACTGAAAGAATTTTTATATCGGACCAGTAGTTCCTGAGATTAGCGCGTTCAAGCAAACAAACTTTTCAGATTTATATATATTATAAACCACCGCGGATGCCTACTAATTATAAACCACCTCTTTGCCAATTTTCAATATGGATCTCCCGCGGTTTTCGTGAGTTCGTGATAGCTGACTTTTCGCTTAAATGTATATATATATAGATCTACAAGTACTTTCTTCTAGTATAAACTACTTACACTTACTAGAAGAAAGGAGATGTTCTGAAGTCGGAACAAACAAAAGGTAGAAATCGCACAGCCGCCGTCCAATTTCCGCAATCACAGAAAACGGCGCCGGGCGTTCGAGCAAACCAATATAGCACTTTCTATGCACTTGGTATGTGATATTAGATTCTTTTATAGAAAGAGTATGTTTGTCTCGCTTTAGTTATATCTAAAATTTCCCTTACCTTTCCAACTAGACATAAAGCTCCTACCAGGTCTTAAAAACAACCACCTCAGCGTTGCTTATTTTTAAGAAGATCTTGAACTATCATCCACCTAGGTCCACCCAATACACTATAGAACATGTGGTCTCTGCAGACGCTGTCCTGCCCTAACGTTGGGTTACCTACTATTTACTACATCGTCTTATCCAATAATATTATTTCCGTTCCTGTTCCCTAACCCGTACTGTTCCCGTTCCCTTTTCCGTATCCGGTTCATTAGAAACAGTTTAATATGGTGGTTAAGTATTCTTATTTTTCCTATTTCAGCGCAATTTTCTTATTTTTTTCTTCTTTCATAAGAATCTTCTCCTGATCATAATAAACACAGCAAATAAAGGATTAGCGAAATCGGTAAAGCCGTTCACGCGTGATACCATGTTTTTTTTCAAGCTACCACCGCCTGCTCTCCTAATTTTAACGATTAAATATTAAATGTACATGAGACATGCGAACGAATAAAATAGTAGACAAATGTGAAGAAAATGATTCCCAATGCGTATTGCAATGGTAAAATTATTACCTCTATTTGTCAATATCACCGAAGATCGCGATATTGCTACTGAGTTTTATTGAACCTATTTGTTTTGATGTTTTAGGAATACAAACGTAGAAGGAGTCCTTTTGAATATTGTGCGAATTTAAAGAGTAAGAGAAGAGAAGGTCGTGGCCTAATCAATGGCTTTTGAATCCATCACTAGGTTAAGGAGCTCTTGCTGCGACCAAGTGACCCATTCTACTTTGTGACTTTGTGTAGCTGCACAAAGTTTTGTAGCATTTTGTAGTCTTCAAGGACAAAAATGTACAAACACTTTGAGCAATGTCTGGCTCCGGTATGAGGGCAAAAAGAAACTAAGTTATATTATTATTAACTCACTTTAGACGTCAAACATAATCGGCCAATTTATGAATAAGTGTGCGAATAAAATGACAAATGAAAAATGAGACTGTTGAGGAGGTCGTGGCCGTATCAGTGTTGGGCATTTGAGTCGTTCGCTAGATTAAGAAGCTCTTGATGTGACCGGGTTATAGATGGGTGACCCATTCTAACACTGGTTTATGTTTGATATACATCCCTTCGTCTATCGGAAGGCGACCTTTAAGAACGATTTTTTCTCTAAAGGGCTAGATTAAACTCTAAGGGCTCTCACAAGTTTATATGAATATTCGTGCAAGCGAAGTCGCGAGCAACAGCTAGGACATAAGTTACTATATCTTGTAAATTTTAGTCTGTATCTTATTCTGAATAATAATATCATTTTTTTTTAATTAATCGCCTTTTTTCATTTAATATATCTATTCTTTTATCTTTCTATTCGTCTATCTTAATTTTCGGATCGCCATGCGGTTTTAATCTTTAAAGTGCAATATTGGCAATAAGGAATCGCGTCCTAACCAGATTTCAATTAACACTTACCACCGTTGAGCCGTAGAATCTTGAATAAAACAAAATTAGGCTAAAATACAAGGCTATCTTAAATATATCCTACGTCTAAAACGAATTTCGTTTTAAATTTGTTTATTTCTTATATCCCAACGCCCCATGCATAAATTGCTACGACCTAAACAAACAGAAATTTTAATAATATGTGTACAGTACGCTAGAACTAATTAAATTCATCTTTTTGATATTATTTTAAGATTTATGATTGTTATAACATAATAAATAGGTAATACCCGCAATTCTACCCGCATACTTCAGCTATTTACCTCAATATTTCGATTCAATATTTACGAAGAATCTTAATCTGAAGGACATCAAGGAATGTTTAAAAGAAATGTTTGAGTTGGTCTAGTCGTTCCAAGGTCAAGGATTTATTTTTATATTTAAACTAGCTTTGCCCGCGATTTCGTCTTTTTTATTATTTTTTTTAATTAGCCTATAATATCCAACTTCTGGGCAAAGGCCTCCCCACTCTTAGACCACTCTCCTCTATTCAGAGCTAAACCAATCCATTCCTTTCCCGCATAGGCGGTCAAGTCGCCGCGCCACCTCTTCCTCGGCCTACCTGGTCTACGGTGGCCATTGGTGGGAGTCCATATAGTCGCAACATTGGCCTACCTTTTTTTATTATTAGGTAAAAAAAGACTAGTTTATATTTAGTGTGATGGTATATGATGTGCCCCGCGAGCACACGTTACGCCATTTATAATCAAACATGGTTAGTTAAAAATGGTTTACCGCAGGCAGCTTCATTTTTTCAGTATAATAAAATATAGAATACCACCTTATCTATTTAGCAAACTTAGATGGGCGCGAGACAAGAACATGAGATACAACACCAGAGGCAGTAGGTTTATGTTAAATGTGCATCCTCACAACGCAACAGCGTTCTGCGGCAGCTTCAAATACTCCGCGATCAACACCTATCCTCCTCATCTCCAAGTTCCAAAACACAAGCTCTATTTATTAAATATACAAAAATAAACATTATTATAATTTTTATATCACAATTGCAAGACACACACACAATGTGCAAGATGGCTACCGCCTGACAACGTTATTTGTCAAGTGTCTGCGTACGCGCCTATCCGGAGTTCATCCTCCCATTCGCCCGCGGCTCTTACACGAGTCACCACGCTTTCGTTCTTACGGATTCAGTAGAAGCTACCGATAATCGCCACGCTTCGTCTCCGGACACTATCGCAGCCAGCCTTGGGCTTGGTATGCCACAGCCTAATGGATCACTGCTTGCTCCCTTTACATTAACAGATGCCTTTTCATTCTTTTGTCTTCCTGGTAGCTGTATTTCCCATCACGTTCATCGGCAAGTCCTTTTGGTGAGGTGAGGTTTAGAATCCAGTAGAGCCTATTTTACAAAAATACAGTCCACTTGAATTGAATCTCCTGAGTATATTGGTTGGGAACTCTCTTTAAAAAACCCACTATTACTCGATATAAAATGATAGAAAACTTGTTTGAAAAGAAATACCATAAAATAAGTTAAATGCGTCCCGATCAACTATTAGCAAAGGAAGCGATAGCACCGCAAAAGTTTTCCGGAAAATGTTTATATAGAAGATGAAAGGTACATATTTACAAGTAACTACGCAGTACAACTATTTCGTATGACTACCGTAGTATTGGAAAAGTTTTTCGATCAACAGAATAGTTTGTACGTGGGGCATAAGTAGACAGATGGGGCCCCTTTGTCACTTTGCATTTTGTGGTCTACTTGGAAGAATCCACTTGATGGTATATGGCTATTATCTCAATTAGAGTTTTTTTTTTTATTTTAAAAGAGGCAAACGAGCAGGCGGTTCATCAACTAAGGGACTACCGACGCTCATGGACATCTACACCACCAGAAGGCTCGCAGTTGCACTGACGGTCTTTAAAAGAGGTGTTATGGCTACTAGGAACTCTCACAACCCGAATTAAATGCGACAACAATACTATTATTTGATGTAACGAATCGCCGCTAATCCCAGACGCCAGCCCAATTTTGGTGAAGACCAAAATAACAGCAAGCGTGACACTAACTCTAATTAGTATCTTCCTGGCAACGCATGACTGATCACATTGGAGATTGCGGATCAAAATTCAGCCAGAAGTCTTCAGATTCGCGTATCATATTTAAAACTATATCTATAGACTATAGACTTCATAATACAAAAAAAACACACACATAGTGTGTTTTTTTTAAATCTTTATTTTAACATTTGGTGATAAATTTTACGAATTAAAATCTAAGTTTACAAGGGTTCCGACGCGACCTGCACTGAAATGAGCCCGCATTATATGCAATATTTTAATTCTTTTTACGAAGATAATATTGTATTCGACAATTAATATACGAGCACTACGAGGTGCGGCACTTCAGCCACTTGCGCTGGGCAGCACTCTGTTGTTCGTCAGTAGGTGGACACTGGTCATACATTACCGTCGGGTTTGTGTAGCGCGGAGAGTGGCAGAGGCGCGAGATTCGCCAGGGTTGCTGCGGCGGCGGGTGCTGGGGCAGGCGTGGGCGCGGGCAGCAGGGGGGTGCGGCACCCCACGCACTTGCGCATGAGCGGCGCGCAGCCGGCGCACGCGCACACGTCCCCACAGGGCCGGAAGACGACGGTGGCAGGCGCCTCCGAGCACACCACACACTCGCCCACGCGCTGACGGGACGACACGCATGCGCGGCACACCAAGCACTTCTTCACCTGGTTGAAGTTTCCCACGAATCATCATTTGCTATAATTATTATTTAAAACTCGGGTCATATCTCGATCGTACATTGTATATACTGTCTCTGGACAGAATTAACTCTGTCGAAATGGAAAATTATTTATACCTCAGGCATCCCAATCATCTTAGCGCTTCCTTCAAACATTCTAGGCAATGGCGAGCGTGAGACATTAATTTGATCATTTAACAGTCTTATACCGGCATTGTTACGTTTAACTATTTCCAGTTGTTCTAACAGATGTAGTCGGATACCTTTATCGCAGCTGTGTAGGATTTCGGAGGAATGGTCACTGGTTATACTATGGTCACTATATAACAGATGTCTTACAAAATGAGACTTTGGAGGGTTATTAAGTTTAAATGCGGCCCAGTGTTATTTATAACATGTTATAAAGAAGCATCCTGTTTGAGCCACGTAGGTGCTGTTGCATTTATAGTCGATATAAATTGTAAGTTGTGTTTTTACAAATCACTTCACGAATAACCTTTGTAGAGTCTTAATGATGGTCGGTTTCGAAGTGAAACGTGCGTTGAGACATATCGAAAAATCTGTGTAGTGCTGTGCTTTGGTAGCGCGGTGGTGTGGCTTTTTAATTGCAGCATTGCACCGGGTTTCCGTCATATTCATTCGCGGATTTTAGAAAAGTAGATTACTTTCTCATGCACATGTAATAAAGCGATAGGAAAGAAATGTTAGTTACCCTAGCAGCGCAGACATTGCAACAGCAAATATGTCCACACGGACGGAATAGAGGTAATCTCCGTACTTGTAGATAGAGGGTAGTAGCAAAGATCCAATAGGTCTGAAGAGAATCCGCATTGCGTGCTACATTAAATTTCACTAGCTGTGCCCGCGACTTCGACCGCGTAAAATTAGATAAAAAATAGATTTAATTTTAGCGCGATGATATATATATATATAGCCAGCGCGATGATATATATATATAGCTTGCGCGATGATACATATATAGCATATAGCCTTCCTCGATAAATGGCCTAACACTGAAAGAATTTTTCAAGTCGGACCAGTAGCTCCTAAGATTAGCGCCTACAAGCAAACAAACAAAGAAATAAACCTTCTTCTCTTTTCTAGCGTTATCTAGTACCAGGGTCCGTCCGTAAGACCGACTGCCGCCTGACGTTATCCCCGCAACGCCCACAATCTCACCTTGAATATCACTTTTATGTGCCTTTTTTCACTATTATGTGCCTTTCAAAGCACGGAGAAGTTCAGATATTTGAAAACCAGTATTGGTCACTTATCACCCGGCTGCAATAAGAGCTACTTAACCAAGCAATTAAAACCCATTTAAAACTGTAAATAATATTTAGAAATAAATTATACAGTTGATTTAAAACACAATCCGTTGACACAACATATTTGTACTGCCGTTTAACCGATGTCCGCGAATCGCAAACAAATGCAGACCGCGTATTGACAACATTTGCGCATTTCTGCGGATAATCCGCAACTAAAGGGGACACTCGAGTCCGCTTGTGTCGAGTGTAGGGTGTTTTGTTAGGGTGACCCCGATTTTGGTACAAAAGATGTGTTAGTTGAAATAGTTTTAAAACTAACTAAAGATCGCCGGCTGGTCGAAATTTGTTCAGAAATCTTTAGATTTGCGTTCTTTATGCGTAGTTACAGCTGTGTACAGCTTTTATTCTTATGCCGGAACCAGACAGCTCAAAGTGTTTGTGTATTTTTGTCCTTGAAGACCGCGGTCACACTTCATGATTATTCAAATGAAGCTATGTCTGGCTCCGGCATTAGTAATTTTCACAAAAATACATTGTTTGTGATGATTGTCATGACTACGCTTTGACATCATCTTGTAATAAAACGTATACATGTGTGTGTAATTCGTTTGGCATTGGTAAGTGTGTGGTTCTATTTTAATTATATAAATAATGCATATTTTATAAAAATATTAGCATTCGCACATCCTCGTCTCTATAAACTATAATTGTATCAAAATTCAAACTCCTCCGTTCGCGCAATTTTTGTAAAATGGTACCGAAAGTTTTTTTATGATTTTGTTACTTGCATTAAAATGAAGTCATGCAATTATAAGATAAGAAAACTATCCTCGCGCCCCGCGTCTGAGAAAGTGCAGAACAAAATATGAACAACGGCTTCGAAAATCCATTTTTAGAATTCCATAGTCCTACTAGGATTTGCAAACTATAGATGTTGTGACTTTAAATATTCCTTGTTCACAGGAAATCCTTAAAACTTGAGCGGAATCAAACGACAACTTTTGAAGTTATTTAACAAATACTATTAACGCGTATTGGATATTTAATGGCCATTACGTCTTGCAGACAGAAGTTGAGAATCCGCTGGGGATTCTTCAAGATTTCTTGCAGGGACCTCGGTGTCCCGAGGATTTTTGCCCTGTGGGTTTCCACCTCTTTGCAGTCCAGTAGGACATGAGATGGTGTCTCTGGTGCGTCCATGCATCCCCTGCAAAGTGGACTATCAGTTACACCTATATTGAATAAGTGTTTATTAAGTAGGCAGTGTCCGGTGATAGTATCTATCATCCTGCGCAGATCAGGTCTGTTCATGCGCAGGAGACTGCTGGTCAGTCGAGGATTCAGGGTAGGCATTGCTACTCTGGACTGTTCACAGTCAGTCCGGTTAGCCCAGTTCTTATTGTAGTTATTTGTTGTCCATTCCGTCAGCCACGATCTTAGTAGGCTGAAGGGAAGTGGTATGATAGGCAAAGGTCCGAGAACCTTGTTGTTTGAACCTTTCCTCGCTAATTCGTCCGCCGCGTCATTTCAACAAATTTTTTTATGACAATAATAAATAAAGTTTTTGATAAAAAAAACTAAACTATGTATTCATAAGAAAAATATCTACTTATACATATATAAGTAGTACTTTTTTAAAATATTAGTTTATTATTAGATAGTCACATATTTTCCTATGAAACAAAAGAACCACAGTTTAACATCCAAAGAGCCACATGTGGCTCGCGAGCCGCAGGTTGTCGACCCCTGGTTTAGGCCAAACGAACCCATGTTCGTTCGGTCTAAACCCACATTATCCACACCCATAGTCACTTTTGTTCTAGCTCTACCTACACATAGACTTAGAATAAGAGCGTATGTAAACGAAAGTTGTCCTTAGCGTTTACACTGAGCAAAATACTAGAAAAATGTTATAATCTTTGGGAATGCTAATTGAACAACGAAAAAGGGTTTTACATCTGTATAATATCAAAGAATTTGATAGAGTACGGGTAGAATGAGCATTCGGTCGTCCGATGTAAAGCGGCCCTAAAAAATAAAGCTCATTTGCTATGCCTATTTTAGCGTGTCTCATCTTGTCATGCAGAAAACTAGTTTTTGCGCGAGCTACGTTCGCGTTTCCAATATTTTATATAAGGAGCATTTTTTCCTATAAAGCTTAGATTAGCAATTATACAATATAAAACCCCTTTGGATGGAATTTTCTATGATCGGAATTAGAGAAGTTAGTCAGATCTTTTTTATTAGTGTGTAATACCGGAGCCAGACATAGCGCAACGTGTTTGTACATTTTTGTCCTTGAAGTCTACAAAGTTCAACAGAACTTTGTGAAGTTAAACAAAGTCACCGACCACACTACATAATCATTGAAATGATCATTCAAATGAAGCTATGTCTGACTCCGGCATTAGAAATGAGCAGAGCAGTTTATTAAATCCTCTATTTTGAAATCACATACAGACACTTAAATTTAAAATAAATCTGGACACAATATTTTGCGTAATCATATTTTGTCCCGTCCTTTAATGTTCACAAAAAGGGAACAGAATTCTATAGAAATTCCATAATTGTTTAAATTGAAAAATGACATTTCTCAAAAGACTAATGCATTCTGTCAAATTAATTAATGACCATAGATTATTAACATTATACTATTAATGACCGTTTCATAGACGATGTATTCTCTTGGTTGTTACATAACAGTAGGCTATTCTATTATTTAGATCTAAAAATAAAATTTCTTGTTACCGCGATGTAGAACCTCGACAGATGAACGCGTAAAATGTCGGGTTTTCATTTATCGGGTACATGGTTCAATCTACCTTCGTACATATTTACAATATTTTCGTTAAGACTCCAGTTGAATCTTTTTTTTTAAAGCTTGGTTTAGGCGAAGCCCCCAATAATAGCTTAATGAAGTTTAAACCGAGTACCTAAAGGATGTAAAGGTAGGACTACCAACTGGCATTGAGCTGTCGCCATTAAAGCCTTTAAATAGATTGAGAAAAAGATATTTAAATAAACCGGCCAAGTACGAGTCAGAATCATACACTTAGGGATCCGTGCCATCACGCAATACTTTACTAGGTTATTTTAAGATTAATACTTTTCTTAAGATTTATTTGAATTTGACAAAGTCACCGCAGTTTTTTACGGTTTTCGCAAATTTACGGTTTTCGGATTTTTTTTCATATACTTGTACTTTAAATTATAACTTTTTACGTAATTTCATGTTTGTCGGTCAAGGGGAAGTACCCTATAGGTTTTGATTCCCTTCTCGAATATACTAGTATGGGAAATGCGACATAAATGGCTAATCTTTTGATTGCGTATATTTAGAGGGTTGATTTTTTCACAGCTTTAGTATTTGGTATTAATTTTAACTTATGCCTCTACACGTTCCTAAGAAAAGGGCTGTGAAAGACAGACAAACAGACAGAGGGACAAGGATAAAGTTATAAGGATGCTTTTTCCTTTGAATGTACGGAACCCTAGGAGTTTTACCGCACTATGAAATAGTAGGGTAGTATAAAATATCTGTTTTTATATTTTAATATGCTAAATTTGGGATATTATAGAGGTACTTTTTATAAGGAAATAACAGTAAATTATCAAACGGCATCAGGGAAAAAATTAGCTGTATCGATAAATGGTTCGGGTCTATAAAACATATCTATTAAAATTGGGTAAATATGATAAGAATCAAAAATGGAAAGGAACTGATCCTATTTTTATTAATAAAGTTGAATTAATTATAATTGAAAAAAAAT